>LOJH01016958.1:0-21826 GCA_001685095.1 Ellobius talpinus
TATTTCGGGTGTTAAGCTAGCCGTGCGGGAGCCAGGTGGGACGAAAAGCAGGCAGACCTGTGCCCCCCTATTCACTACACTGTGTTTTAATGTCATTAACATAATCAGAAATATTTCTACATAAAACATGCAGGTTGGTTGTATTCACCTTAAGCAGAACTTCCAGTGAGTGGTTAAATTAACATTTAAGGAACCTAACAATCAGTAACCTTGGGTTGCTGTGTCCCTTCTTTGTGGTTGTGACCAAAATACAGGAAAGAAACCATTTGAGAAGTCTGCGGCAAGTGGCTTTACAGGCAGACGGACCCTTTATCAATGCTCTCATTTTTTTGAGGTCTTAGACATAGTAACCTCTATCTAAAAATATTAAACATAAAATTCCAGAAGTAAATACTCTTTAAGTTTGAAATTGTGCAAAATCTGTAGTCTGATACCCTACACTGTCCTCCGTCTTGCTTTGGATATAAAACATCCCTTTGTCCAGTTCTTCCACTCTGTAGAAGTCACCTTCCATTAGTCATTCAAAAGTCATCTTCAGTATTGTGCTTAGGCACAAAGAGATTGGGGGAATATTCACATATCTTTAATTATAGCCCATGACTATAATTATTTTGTTTTATTATTAGTTATCATCATTAGTCTTATACTGTATCTAACTTAATCTTAGGAACAGATATAAATATAAGTTCAATACAATCTGGAAGTTCAGTATCCACTGGGATTCCTGGGATGGATGCCTCTCAGGTGAGGAAGGATGACTGTATTGCTTTCCAACTCTATTCCTTAAGATGTAATTAACATAAAAGATTTCAGGTCAATTTTCATTATTAAAATATGGGCTGTGTGACCAGATAAGTTCCATTAAGAAGAAACCCATAAACTGTGGACTTTATGTTTGGAGGATGCAAAAGGTGCCTTGGGGGCCAGAACCTCCTCGTCAAAGGTCACAGAGAACAAAAACACAAACCTACTTGTAAGATTTTCATTTGAAAATTCAGAGTTACCTCAAGTGCTAGACTCAAACAGGGTCTTCTAGGGAAATGTTTTCCCAAGTTCAGCCGTACAAACTCTTGGAGCCACTGCAGCCATGGTCCAGGAAGCACAGGCTTCATCCCAACCTAGCATCAGAATTTGGCATCATCCTGTTTGCGAAAGCATGTCAGATATGAGAGTCACAGAGTCATCAAGGCTGACACCAAGGTTCCAGGTGGGGTGGGGAGCCTGTGAAGCCAGGCAATGGGTAGCAGGGCTACTTTCCTATGTGGAATGTTCATGAAGCTCTGAAGGTGGAATCTGAGTTGCAATGGAGACCCCACGGTATTGAAGACATCAAGAACCTAGAACATCTGTGAAGGAAAATTACATCCACCAAAGGCAGTCTGCCAAAGTTGCGTGTGTTACAGGGAGCCACATCAGGCAGGCAAGGGTCCCACAAGTCCACTAGAGCCAACATGGTGACACTGAGAACATCAGGTACCAGACAAGAGACTTGAAATATTTGCTCTGCTGTGTTCTGGTTTTCTGTTGGAGCAAGCATCCCCTTTTTCCTTTTGGACATATTTTATTGGAAGTATGTAATTATTTTGGTGGTGTTTGTTGTTATTAGTACTTATTTTGTTTTCTTCTCAATTTTACTGGAGCTTATAGTTCAAGAGAAATATTGGACTTTGAATTTTTTAATTTGAACCATAAAGTCTGTGGGAGCTTTTGAAGGTGGATTGGAGGTACTTTGCACTCTGAGATGACCGTGAGATTCTAGGGGCTAAGCAGGTAATATTACAGTTTAATGTACCATGTCTCCCACGTGTTCATGTGTTCTAACTCTTGGTCCTCAACTGGTGATTGGGAGCTTTGGGAACAAGAGGTATTGCAGCTCTTTGGGAAAGTAACACAACTTGGCATCTTCTGGACGCCCCTGCTGGTCTCCACCAGTTTTGAGAACTCAGGCAAGCCAACATGATCATGTTTGTTTGGCAATTACAGGTAGCATCTAGTCGTTAGAACTGAGTAGGACTGGGGTACCCCTCAGTCACTAAGTGTATGACATTCATGACAGCAAGCCTCAGGTGGAATTCTATCATACAGCCTCTATTCACTAGTAAGCATGCGCCCGGGCTACTCCTGAAGACTCTTTGCTCCTTGAGGTATTTGTGCGAATGCTTTGCCATGTGGATTAGTTACCTTTTCTTGGGGCTGTGACCAAATATCAGAAGAAACAAGAGAATAAAGGTTTGTTTGGCAGGGTGTCCAGACATATACTAGCTGTGTAACTTTCCCAAATAGCTGTAATCCTGAGCCTTTCTAAAGACTTAAGAGCCTTAGAAGGTAGAAAAGGCCCAGAACATCTGAACCAACATACATTAGTTTTTGTTAATTATGAGCCTAAATTCCTCCTACTACTTACTTTCCCTGCCTGGAAGTCCTGCCTATACCTCCTCCCTCACTATTGGCCATTCAGTAGAATGCCAGACACTGCTGTAGGCACTAGAGAAATGCAAAGAAACATAAGAGACATATTCTACCTCTAACTATCAACAATGTTTAAGAAACAGCATGTGCTAGTAAGAAACTCGTAGAACTAAATTTGTCACCTGTTTCCTCAGTGACAGGAAGATTTAGGATATTTTGTGAGCAGAAAAGAGATCATGGGAAGTGCCAAACGAAAACAAGGAGGCAAAACATTGAAAGAAGTTTCTTTAGGAGGCAACCATAGCATACTGGAACCAGACTCAACCCTAACCCAGGTAACAGAAGTTGTTATTGAAGGGGGGCCAGGGACTGATGGTTCTAGCGAGACAGAATACTACTACACCAAGGAGCGATGTAATATCTATTTACTAATAGACCACTGGACTCCTGCAGATTACTGGACTTCAGGACTGTTGGGGAATCCGACAGCAGAGTAACTCCCAGCCCCAGCAGAACACAGATGTAATTCTCCTTCTCTCGGCATTCATGTTTAGCCCAAATCCTTCCCACGAGACCAGGTTCCTTCCTTTTGTTACCACAGACCGAATGAATACAGAATAATCTGGTGTTTGCAGCGCACAATGGCTTCAGTGAGTAGAGGTAAATGAAAGGAAAATGCATCGTCTGCCCCCTGCCAAATTAGAGAACAGGCCCCCAAGGCCCCATCAATGGGGCCAGATGAGGAAATCACTCTGTATCTCATTGTCCCCTCCCAAAGTTCTGCTGCCTGAAGTCATTTTGAAACAGAGGCAGGTAAATGTGAATTTGCTAAAGAACTTTTCCCAGAGAAGGAGGAAAGAGGTTGAGAGTCAAGGAGAAAAACCTGCATTTTCTACTGTTGAGGATTAGGACTGCCCTTGGCAAGGAACTGAGAACTATCTGGAAAAAGTCAAAAGACTTGTCAGACATCAAAAGCTCAGAACAATGCTTTAGTGATTTAAGTGTAAATGAATCCTTGACACATATGGATTAAATTTCCCTTCCAGGGCACACACTAGAGCACTGAAGAAAATTTTTCTGACAAGTCCCATGCTCAGTTTACCAAATGACAGCAGACTGTTTGATGGATCAGGTGTGAAGTCCAATTGCATGCCATCCCAACAGACTTATGCGTCCCCAGCTCACCAAGCTCTACCATCAGAGGACCTCAGAGTGGGCAGAGCAGACACAAAAGCATTGACCACAGGGAGTCCTCGTCTGTGCCCTCTTTGTCCTAATCTTCCAGTACTCAAAGCTGGGGATCCTGACTAACATCAAATGCATGACTTATACAAACTGGGAACTCAACATATGCCAAATCCGAAATTTAAAAAAAATGACTCAAATGTAATAAGATATCAAGTCATTGCTAAAGATCCATAAATACAAGCAACTGATAGGTATTGTCCTTAATCAAAGAGACTGGGTTCTCTGTTGATGCCTTTCTAAAGGTGTTGATCAGTGAAGGTGGGCAGTAATTGAAGTTGGTTGTCATGTTTCCGTCATGTCAAACAAAGCTTGTCGGGATGGGCACCAATACTGTACTCCTTGGATCACACATGGAACAGTGATGAAACAAGAAAGTCTCCATGCCAGAGGAAGCTGGACAGACTTCACTGGAAGTACAAGCACACTTGTCTTTGCCAAACTGGATGTACTAACGACATTTCTGCTCAAGAAAGTCCCAGGGACAATACCTTGGAAATCTACAGAACACCGCCTGCATCTGTATCTGCTGGGAAAGGCTTGGCAGCACAATCTACTAACTTGGAATTGTTTCTGAAGATTTCCCAGCTCCTCTCAGCTCCTGGGAGAGGGTTGAGGATAACCAAAATGGGGAGCTTTGTCCACAAGGTCATCTGAGGCTCACAGCCAAGCTAGCCAGTGGAAGGCGTCAACACAGGTGTCTGGGTTCACCAGAAGTCATTCAACAAGCATTCTCCTCTTTTCACAGAATTGTTACTAAAATTCCACCTTCATTCTGAAATGAATAAGAGCAGGAAGAATTGATAGGAATCAAGCAAGTGTGCAGAAACTATGAGAGTTTTAAAGATAATTGTTTTATCATATTGGCAAGATTACATCCATTTTAGTCTCTTTGAAATAAATCGAATGGTAAGAGCCTAATAGGACAAAAAAGCAAATACTGAAATTTGACTCATGAGACCTGTGAGTTCTTCTTTTGATTGACTGGATCCCAACAGGGTCTGCTTGGTGAAAGAAAAGTCACCATTTTGAAAACTGATAAGGGTCACACTGGTACAAATCTGAAACTATATCATTGAAAAATGCTGATGTATTGCTGTAGGAAATCCTATAGCCAGTAATTACACGCCCACTGGGGCATGGCCTCTTATACTAATTATGACAATGTGGAGCATGTGTCCGGCTTCTTTTCCACCTGTGGGATTCGGTTTCTGTTCTTCGTTCCAGCAAAGGATTCTGATTTGTGAGTCTACCCCCTAAATAAATAACCGTCTATTTTTCTCAATTCTAAGCTAGTGTGGGATTTCTTTTAAGTGTCCTTCTTCATCTGGGGCCCATGTGGATTCAGACTCCACACCTACTGGGTAGACAGCCTAAAGGCCTAACTGGTCCAAACGACCCAAAACTTCTCCCCACCCTTCCCGCTTGGCTTGCTTTTAACTAAGTGGTTTTTGCAGAACCCCTGCCACAGCTTTACGCTGTACAAATCTAAAACTATATTATTGAGAAATGTTGATGTATTTTAATTGCTTTTGCATAAATTTCAAACTCATAACTTTGGGTTGGGCATATAGTTCAATGTATAAACAATGTGTTTTGCAAATTCAAGGGCCTTGGTTTTACCACCAGCACCATAAAATCTACAGCTTTGGATATCATTAGCTGTGAATACAAAGAAGGGCCAGCAAGAGATACCTGGGTCCTAAAGACACTGAACAAAAGCATTCTCAGTAAGAATAACTAATTTATATGTTTTATGTGACTCTATAGTAATCTTCATTAGACAAGACAGTCAAGAAAGTAAGAAACTAAAATTTCTTTTAGAAAAATAGCAAACCTGGGTGTGTGATTAAACTCATTAAACTAAATCTAAATATGGTCAAAAGTGTAGAATAGCATTTGCAGACGATTGAAGAATAAAAACATGTACAGAATTGTCCTGACTATTACTCCTTAGATTGAAGAGCTGTGACAGTCTCCAACTACATGTAAGCTTTAAAAAACAAAAAACAAACAGACAAACAAACAAAAAACCAGACTCATTGTATATTAGTATGCTGTCTTGACACTGGATGAAGCAGATTTTTATTTTTTCCATATCCCAGAGAAAGTTGTTATATTTATCACTGATACTTAACATCCTGCCCTAAAATACTTCTATGATAATTTATGTGTCTAAAAGAAGACGAAGGAGGGAGAAAGAAAAGGAAGGCTGGAGAGGAGGAAGGAGGAAGAGGGAGAAGAACAATTAGTAGCAGACTAGGTCTGGAACATTTTAGAAATTCTATGGCTGAGCTGCTTAGAGAGCTTCACAAGCAGACCAGGGCCTTGAAATTCAGAAAAAAAAATGAAAAATAGACGGAAATACTGAGTACAGATTAATAAACATCAAATAAGAATAATTTATCTTAGGAAACAGTCATTCTTGTGAAATGAGCTGGAAGAGTTTTTGGTGGAAGAATGGGGGGATGATCCCAAGTAATTAATTTTGAATTTATTTATTTTACAATTTCCATACTGGATTTCAAACAAATTTTAAACTGCCCACACAATTCCTTAACTATTTTATTTTCTGTTGTATCATTTGGTAGATTTAAACAGTTCCATAAAGAACGCAACAAATGACAGCCAGCAGATCACATAAACTTGGAGAACTTGGGAACCGTTAGTGAGGAACTTGCTCACAGTGCACTGTAAGCTCTGGGTGAAATGGAGCCCTGTCTGAACTGACATGACCTCCAGGGAAGAATGGAGAGCAGCCAATAGAGAAGCTGGATGAAAAGGGATGGGTATCCACTGATCAGCCACGCTGCATAGCAAACAGCACCCACACGCTTTTCCTCACAATAGGACTTACCAGACTTTAGCAAAGACACGTGGAGATATTTCTTTCTGGGCATTAACTTAAATCTCTCTTTCAATTCTTATTTTTAGACACCAAGTCCTGTGGTTAGCATTACCGAAGAGTTTCTGGAGGGCGGCCATGTTACTGATGATTTTTAATGGATGCCAAAGAAGGAAAAACATTCCAACTTGGAGAGAATAATTCGGGCCATAGCAGACAGCACCAGGCAGTCGAAATGCAAACCATGTATGTTAACTGGCGGGACAATAGAAGCACTGCCTCAGAAAAAGTCTATCGCGGTATCCTCCTGACTGCGGAGCGGCATGTGAGAGTTATTTTTGAAATGACACTTCTAAGTCTTGCGGAAACTTCGGACGTTTGCCTCAAATACTGTACCGTAAATTGAGACCCTTTTATAGCCTGAAAGATTTTTTTCTTTGCTAAATTAAAACAAATACATGAGAAAGAACAGCTGAGAGGATTGAAGGTGGACATTTAGCCACATGTTCAAAGACGCTGGTGGAGTCATGGGAACAAGAACAAACACAGGGTAGCTACATCCAGAGCTCTCATTTACCAAACCTAAACTTGAATGGTCAACTCATCTGTGCCTCTGTTTGTCATCAATGAAAATGGAATAATGGTTCTTCCTCTCTCAAGGGCTTCAGGTAGAGAAATCCAGGATAGCATCTCTGGCAGAATTATAGCAAGTTTAGGGACAATTTTACAAATTGGACCTATGGAGAAAGCATGGGTGAGGGAAGCTGTGGGGAGCATGCTTGAATCGGACAAAGGGGCTCAGAGGTGTGAGGGTCAAATGAGATGAAGAGGTTGGAGAGGAAGTAAAACGTGCCTTGTCCAAACACTGCCGAGTATACCCTTATCTTTAAAATTAAGAAATACTTTTAAAAGAAAATAATAAAAATTAATTATAATTAAGGAAAGCATATAGTTCTGGTTAAAGGAGAGAGACTGAACTTTATCTTTCCAAAACATTTCAGCAGAACATGTGACAGAGAGACAGGAGTCTATTAATTAGCATCTTAAAAGTGCAAACTGTAGTGGGGATTTTTCCCTTGGTCCCAGGCACAGTTTCTGTCAGGGTTTTAGTGACCCCCAGGGTTCTGACAGGCAGCCCTTCAGCAGCATGTCAAAGGCACTTTCCAGTCTGAGCCAGCATCCGGCAAACTGACCGCACTTAGACGGGGCTCTCCCCGGCTCCAGGCTCCATTCTCTGCCGTCTCACTTGAACAAGCTCTCAGAACAAGTCCTGCTTATCTAGCTCCAGCAGGGTGTTGAGTTTCTCATGTGGAGGCTCTGGAAAGAAGACGCTATTCTTAGCAGGGTTTATTTGTAGAATACTCAATGGTGGCTGCCTGGCTGTTCCAGGAATGAAATCAATGTGGGAGGGGATCAGGTTGGCATATCCATTCTACAAATATCTGCCCTGGTACAGATAGGGCCATGTAAAGCCCAGCCTGGGTGTAAATGTTTTTACTACCTTGTGAATAAGCAGAGAGCCATGCGAGCGTATTCCTCGCTGTAATTCACCCCTGGCTCTGCTCACCAGTGGAAGACAAGGGTTATATCCAGTCCTCATGAGTGCAACCACTACATTTCTTCACTGAAAGCCTTCCATCTTCCACTGATGAAACCCAAAACCTTAGAGTCAGGAAATATCACTGGACATCCCAAAACATGCTCCAGAGTCTCCGCACCAGCTCACATCATTCCTGGCACCCAAGGCCGGCATCGGTGCACCCCTGCTCCAGTGTCATGGAAGGCTCATGTAGCTAGACTCAATCAGAAAGCCAGAGTGAGGGGCACTAAAAAGTAAGAATGAAGACTTCGCCAGGCATCTGAAGGCAGGACAATATGCAGGCAACCTGCTCAACTAAGACATGGAGGGTGCACTCAGGGCACAGTCGCAATGATCACATGACAACAATGGACACAGCTACTTCTTGACTCTCATTATCTTTACAGTCCATGTCCAGATACAATCAAGGCTCTGTCCTCAGGGCCACACGTTAGATTCATTGAGCAATGAGAGTGTTACCTATTATAGGGACTAAACCAATCCACCTCTTTAAGGTCACCTTATCTGCATCTTGGACATATTTCTCTTTTTCCCTGTCAGCATTCTTATCTTAGAGCATGATATCCATAGACAGCATAACATACACATGTGGCACACACACACTACAGATTAAAATATGTAGGTGGAGATCATCAGTTCTTTTTTATTGCATTTAATTTTTATGTCTATTTGTTTCTTTCCACTTTGTTTTCACTTTTCCTACTTGAGTTGCTTGTTCATGAAAAAGAATGCTTTCCTAACAATTTACCCAAGTTTCAGATGTACATTGTTGACTTCTTTCAGGAAAACTTTTCCTGAGCTTTAAAACCTCATCAGTGCCTGAGTAGTTGACGGGACTTCTCTTTACGATGGGCAGAACCATCTAGTCTAGCAGCTGGCTTCCACCTGTGGGTGAAAAAACCCATGCAGCCCAGCAAACAGACCTTTAATGAGCTTTTTGCATGACGTGTCAACTGTAAAAAGGATGCTGCGCTGAAATCCACTCAGTCTAGCATAACCCTTCAGTTCCCTCACAAACCTGCTGTACATCTCCACACGCAAAGGCCCCTGCGGTCATGGTTTTCATCCATTCCACTGAGGCCACACCCAAGAAGTCTAAACTTGCAAAGAGCTAACCACAGGCATTCTCTGAGAAAAGACCTTCCTATATTTGTTGACCCGAAAACATGGAATTTTTTTTCTCATTACAGGAAGAGGAGACACATTTTTTAAAATACAAACAACAACAACAACAAAATAGAAAGACCAAGAAACAAAAGAAGCCCCAGAGGTACTTTCCTGAAATGTGACTCGTTTCTTTCCGAGGCTGGTATTGACTTTCTGCCAATAACTGAAAGCCAAGGCAAGATAAACTGATTTTCCTTGACACAATAGTCATCTCCACAGGATGCTCCCACATGCTTCCTCCTCCAACAAACACAGGCTCCTTTTCCCAGGACAGTAAGTCCTCTTCGAGATCAGCCCTACACAGCCCCTGTCCTCCTCTCTGCTCTCCAGGTTCAGGAGCATGAGAAAGAAACAGGAAGTAGTCACTGGCATCACCCCAGCCTCCACCAGAAACTTAGACTCTGGGATATAAGTGAATGGTTGCTAAATCTGGAAATGTCAGAATTCCAAAGTTCTCCACAGGTACCTCAGCACTCTCTGAGCAAGGTCTAAAGTTCCCACGGATGGGTCTCGGCATCTGCTGGAGTAACAGGAATGTAGAAGACACTGAGTATCATGTTGTTGAAAAGCAACCAAATAAATGAGTAAAAAACTCGGTCAGTGATTTAGATAATTCTCATTCCAAATGCTGATTTTTAAGGATGTTAAATGCTACACATGGCATTAACAATTGAAATTTCGGAACTGTTTTAGTCTTTCTGTAATAAGCAATACAAAGTTTGTTGCTAAACATTTTAATTGACAATCTTAGATACTGAGGGATAAAATGTGACCCTCAATGTTTCATATAATATAGAATATTTAGGAAAAAGTAACCAGCATTTCCATCACATCAAGCATTTATCGTATATTTGTTTGGGAAATATCCAAACCCTTCTCTATTATCTATATTGAAATATACACTCATTGATAATGATTGTTTTTCTACTGAGCTAGAACATCAGCAGTCATTCCCAGCTACACTCATACACCCATTAATCACCCCTCTGTTTCTTCTCTATCTCTTCTTGTCTCCTCTCTATCCCCTCTTGTCTCCTCTCTGTCCCCTCTTGTCTCCTCTCTATCCCCTCTTGTCTCCTCTCTATCCCCTCGTGTTCCCTCTCCCCCACACAAATTCTAGTAATACTGATTCTATTCTCTGCTTCTATGGGGTAACTTTTTGCATTCCACATGTAAATAAACTGTGATAACTGTCCCAGTTCTCATAGTTCCAATGTCACCATTTTAGCACTCCTATACTCCAAAACATGCCAAAGGTAAATCATCTCTACAAGGTAGTTAGCAAATAGGAAAATAATTCTAAGGCCATAAAAATCTATATGAACACATGGCACAAGCCTGGTATCAAGAGTAAGACATTCAATTTTAAACAAATATGAATATTAATAAAATTTTGTAATTTAATATAATAAGTGTATTATAACTTGCAATGTGTGGTACTCAGGCACTTGCTAACCCTTGACTAACTTCAATATTAACTTGAAAATAAAAACAAAATGATAAGCTTTAGACAAAATGCTGGTTTGTCAATGTTTACACACTGATGATTTATTAAGTTAGCTGTAACAGAAAGCTATCCTTCGGGGGAAATGTAAATTATGACAGAGGAAATAAAATGATTTTTATATACAACAGTGAGATACATTTTTCTCTTTCAAATTTACGTTTAATTTTTGTTAATACTAAAGAAAAAAGTAGCAAACCTCTACAGTCACTTAGGTAGTTCAAAAGAAGAAAAGGTATTTCACTTATTACCCTAGGGACTTCATATAAAACTAAGGCTGAGAGCTGGGCCTCCTACTCCTTACCTGTTCTCCCAGCAGTTAGGAGGGAAAGGCAAAAGGATTACTGTAAGCGAGGCTAGCCTGGTCTACACAGTAAGTTCCAGGTAAACCTGGACTACATAGCCTTGTGTCAAAGCGAGAGGGAGAAAGAGAGAAAAAGAGGGGTTGTGGCTGTTTCATATGATATAGAAAATAGCCAGTTTTCTAACTGAAAGTTCTGATTGTTACAGTCATCTCTATTCCATGAGAAAAACTGGCTTTAGTGTAACTCACTACTCAACTGCATAATACAGTCTGCATGTTACATTTGTTATAAATGGGTTGATTTTAGTATGACAGTAATTCAAAGTAAAAGAGAAAGATCTAGAAAGAGGAAGGAAATTATGTCACTTACTCAACTAAGTACTAAACTATAAACCTACATCTTTAACACTTCTCATAAATAAATCTGCAAAGATAAAAAATGCTCTTTTTTATATCTAACCTTCATGTGTGCCTTTGAAACTCAACATGGGCCTCGAAGGCAAAGCTCGCCTCGTTCCATTGTGAACTAGGTGCCAACTGCCAGAAAGTCCTTAACTTATTTGGAACTTTTTTGGATTGGTTCTCTTGGTTTTTTGTTTTTTGCTTTTTTGGGTTTTGTTTTGTTTTTGAGTGAAAAAGAAACAGATTTTATGTGTTAATCTGTCTACTTAAAAATGGAAAATTTTTGAATATTTTTTATAAAAAGAATCTTGGATCTCCGAAACAAGTAAATACATCTTTACAGATTTAGAGAAATGGCTTATGAGAAAAGATGATTGGGTGTGTCTGCATTCTCCCATCTGCTGGCTGCAACCAATTACGTAGCCGAGTGGGTAAAACTTAGTGGTCAGAGCAAGAAGGAAAAGTATTTCTGCTGACAAGCTTTCTCCGAGAGATACCAAAAAAACAGTGACGTCTTGTGGGAAACTAAAGACAGCAGCCTTGCTGGAAATCAGCTCTTTGTTCTTTTTTGGTTTGATTTTCCCTAGTTTCCTGTGACAAACAGAACTGCCTGAAGACACTACCGCTCCTGCTTCACCTGGCTGATCGGTGGGAACCAGAGCTTCCATTTGGTGATGAGTCTGGTTTTCTACAGCAAATGAGAGTGACACCCTGAGATCCCTGAGACAGTTCCCCCAAGGCAATGAGCATTCTGAACAGATGGGACATGGAGAGGGAAAGGGTCTATGAGAACATGAAGCCCTCGGTTCCGGGTGGTAGACGTTGTATCTCAGGGAATCTGTGTTATGAAGAATATATCATCTTTCTTTGCCTCATTGGACAGTTCACAGAACCTACACAACAAGGTTTCCAAGAAGTTCTGAGGATAAGGAAGGAGAACAGGGCCTTAATTTGTTTTCCCTTTTGATGGTCAAACAATCTCTTGACTATCTGGGAAACCCTCCTACTACAAAAGAAGCCATCTGGGCCTAATTACAATATTCAGTCCCATTTAAAACCATCATTTCATTTGGTCTTTTCAGTTTTTCTAATTTATTTTAGTTATGACTCCCCCAACTCTATGCAAACCATACACAGGATGGGATGTGTCTACATATCACATATGTATGTATGTATGTAATCTCCAAAGTGGTTGCGGAACTGTGTCAAGATCACTGCTCTCAGTGGCACAGAGTTATAAAATCCTCTGGAATTATTTTAAGCCAGAAGTCTTCTTCTGAGTCTTGTTCAACAGAGAACAGTAATTCTTCAGAACAAATTGACTTACATCATTGGAGCGACACATCTGGACACCACAACTGCAGCGTGCACTGGCTCTGTGTGTGAGTTGCTAGCGTTTAGGAAACACTGCAGACCCTGACTAAATGACGCTCTGTGCCTCTACTCTGTGACAAGGCCTTGTGGGAGCCATGAGCACATAGGGAACTTGTGTACCAGCTCATCCTTCCAAGGGCTTAAAAATCCATCCAGACAAAGCTGGACGGTGGTGGCACATGCCTTTAATTCTAGCACTCAGGAGGCAGAGGCAGGCAGAAATCTGTGAGTTCAAGGCCAGCCTGGTCTACAAGAGCTAGTTCCAGGACAGGCTCCAAAAAAACTACAGAGAAACCCTATCTCGAAAAACAAAACAACAACAACAACAAAAATCCACCCACACAAAATGTATCCTTGCTCTTTCAGACTCATAGTTATAGGTAGATGAATGTTTACATGTTTGCCCTCAGCCAAATCTGGAATCATGCCCTCTTGAGAGAATAGATTTGAAGAGAGTTCAGAATCCCTAAATGCTTTTGTCATTCAGTAACTAGCAACTGATCAGGGAAAGGAACTAATACAAATTTGGTGGATACTGCCATTTAAATTGTAAAGAAAAGATGCCTACTTAAAAAAAATGTAAGGCTTGCATCCTCCTTTAGTACAGAGTGCTTTCCTCTGCTCACCAATAGTCAACACATTGAGGAAAAAAATCTGAGGCACACGAGATTTTCAGGTAAGTCTTTTGATTCTGTCCTTTTTTNTTCTCCTGGCCAATTCCATACCCAGAATCTGGCTGAGAAGGACATGGGAGAAGGAATTTAGCTGCTTGTGCCAAAAGGTTTAGCGGAGGTCAAGGTTCATCTTAATTTCTAAAGTAAAAAGCGTAAAGACTATCAGTACAAACTTCGACTGTCTTTCATTACCACAGATATCAGGAGTTAACTGTAACTTTGTTTCTATTTGGTTCCCTATAGAGACAAAACCACATCTTTAATGCCATCACATTGTATGTTAGCATTTAAGTAAATATTTTTCTGATGCATTTACAGGAGATGCACACACAGAGAAGAGGAAGGAAACAGACAGGGAGAGATAGAGAGGGAGGGGGAGAATGGGGAGGAAAACTTGGCTAAGGTTCAGTTACTTCACTAAGAATCAGTAATATCTCAGAAAGTGGTGCAATGTAGAAACTACTAAACCCACTCTGTAAAACCCCTTAGGTTAGAGTCTGAATTACTAGAAAAAGAAAGAAATGCAAATCGCTTATTGTTTTCACATGTACAGTAAATTCAAAAGAAATTGTGCTCCTTTGCAAAGCCATATGGGGCAGGCTTTCTTTTCATCAGGAGTGGTTTTCTTGTAGTGCCAAGAGCTAAAAAGATGTTTTTAATAACCAGTGTCAGCTTGTTAGACAGTCTGCCTGGTCTAGCCTGGAAGGGGGATGAAGTTCCTAGTGGAGGAAATAGAGGGTGGTGGCAATAATAGAAAGATTGTACACAGAAACACAAGCGTTGATCAAAGATGATAACCTTTGATTTGTGGTTGACAGGACTTATTCATTCGTGTCACAGGATGTCACCAGGATCCTCTTGTAAAGGTGACTGTGTTCTTTGGTGGGGGGGATGTAAAATAATGCCTACTGATCGTAAGTAGGTACAAGTGGGAAAGCTACCATAGCATTACAAGGTCCTCAGAAGACATGGGGGAAATGCTCTAAGTAACCAGGCTTGTCCGGAAAGACTCACCCACATGCCTTCCACTACAATGCTGTTTGGGGTTTGGTTGGTTGTTTTTTAGTTGTTTTTTGTTGTTGTTGGTGGTGGTGGTGGTGGTTTGTTTGGGTTTTTTTGGTTTTTGGGTTTTTGTTTTTTGGGGGTTTTTTTGCTTTTTTTACTGGATGGGGGCCGGGGGAGTGTGGTTAATGAGATATCAAACCAAGCCTGCTGTTACAGGCCTATAATCACAAGTTCAAGGTCTTTGGCCAATTTAACAAGACCTTATCTCCAAGTTAAAGAGAGAGATGGAAGGAGCAAGGAAGGAAGAAAGGAAGGAAGGAAGGACGGATACATGATGACATTTTCATCATCCATAATGAAATGAGAAAATTGAAGAATGCAGCACATTTTTTGTGAAGTTAAACACATAGACAGCTGGCCCTTTGTTATAAGATTACATTCTTCCTGTTTCTCAAATTAAAATACTCCTAAGCATATGCAGTTGAACCATGGGAAATTTCCAATATTTAGCTATTTTTGACCAACAAAATTAGCAGTTTCCACCCAGGTGGTTGTATACACCAATATTTCCAGCGCTTGGGAGGTAGAAGCAGGAGAATCTATTGAATCCAACCTCAGCTACATTTAAAGTTCAAGGCCAACCTGGGTTACTTGTCTCAAAAAACTCAGCAATTCCCTAGGGTTCAATTTAACTTTAAGTGGTGATTATTAGGTGTGGTAGTTTTGGTTTGGTTTGGTTTTTTTTAATCTCATCATATGGCAAAATAAAGAACTGGTTTGTATATAAGAGTAATTAATTTTTTAGTTCATAAAACTCAGAAAAAAATGACAGAACTAGAAATTATCACTAGAGGGAACTTTAGTTGTTTTTTGTGACAGGGTTACTCCTGTGTAACAGCCCTGGTTATTCTGAAACTCGATTCATAGAGCAGGCTGGCCTCAAACTTAGAGATTTGCCTACCTCGGCCTCCCAGGTGCTGGGATTACAGGCATGTGCCACCACGACCAGCTTTCTAGAGAGCTTCTTGACAGCCAGCCTTCTAAGTGATAACTTCTGTGATTTTTTTTCTAAGAAACAGACCCTTCTGAGAGTAGAATGCTGTGGCTACTGGGAGCATACTACCTAAGGAGAAGCTGGACTTCGTGACTTTCTGAGCTCTAGAGCAACATAGAGATAGGCAACCCCCAGTCTTTACAAATCTCTATCCAGTCCTCCAACTAAAGGGGAAAGGAGCTTCACCCATTTTCTTCTGTGCAAAGTATCCAAGTCCACTCCTCCCTGAACTTCTGTGGTCAAATCCATTGGTCACTGCTAGACAACACTGCCAAATTAAAGAAGATGGCTCCTGCTGGCAGTAGACATTAAGAAGAATAATTCATGATCCAACCAAGAGGTGAGTGACCAGCCCCTCAGCTGGATACCCCAGTATCTAGGTCCTAGATCTGCAGCAAAACCCCAGGCCCCTTTCCCAACTGCCTCAGCTCTACTACCTAGCCAGCAGGCAAGCCTCCTGCAGGCAGGCTGCCCAACATCCCCATATTTGACCCTGCAATCTACAAATTCCACTCTGCCCCAAAAGCCACGCATTCCCCACGTTCTTAGCGGTTCCCCGAGACACAGACTGGGACTGCACAGAGTGGACCAAGAGGTGAGTGACCAGCCCCTCAGCCGGATTTAGGATTTTTAGGGCCAGTCTCTAGGCCCTAAATCCCAGAGCAAAACCACAGGCCCATCCCCCACCCACCTCAGCTGCACTAGCTAGCCAGCAGACAAGCAGGCTACTCTGACACCAAATGTTATGGTTTTTGACTCTTTAAGAAGCAAGCCATGCCCACTCCCAGTGACCCTGCCCGCCTCCCCCGCCATCTTGATTCTCTGCCTGTTCTCTCCCGGCAAGCGTGCCTGTCTCTGGGCCTCCCCTCTGTTCCTCTTTTCTTCTCTTCCCTCTCCCCCTCTCTTTCCTTCCCCCCCTTTTAAGTAATAAATATCCAATTCTATTCCACACAATGTGTCTGCCCACATGTCTNTGACCCTGCCCGCCTCCCCCGCCATCTTGATTCTCTGCCTGTTCTCTCCCGGCAAGCGTGCCTGTCTCTGGGCCTCCCCTCTGTTCCTCTTTTCTTCTCTTCCCTCTCCCCCTCTCTTTCCTTCCCCCCCTTTTAAGTAATAAATATCCAATTCTATTCCACACAATGTGTCTGCCCACATGTCTCATGTCTCTCCCACCCATGCGCCTGCCCGCCGCCACTGAGACTATGCACCTTCGGGGACTTACTGTGCCGCCTGCCTGCACCAGCCCGCCTCGCTGCAAGCGGAACGGGCCAGGGGCTCACGGCTGCTCTGACATTTTTTTAAAAAATCATAAAATCAATTCCCCACTCCCCACCCCCTCGGACTGGACCCTGTAATCTACAAGTCCCACTTCACCCCAAACCCACCCATCCCCAGAGACCTCAGCAGCTCCCTGAGACACAGACAATGACTGCACAGAGTGGAGCCCCCTGTCCCAGACAGCAACTGCAACCATCAGTCCAAGAGAGGATCCTTAAGACACAGATGCCTACTGCAAGGACTGGACTAAGAGGCAAAGACACAGCCTGCAACAATTGGAGGAAGAGATGGGTAGGTGCCAATGCAAGAATACATTCAACAACCTCAAGAGCAATAAGGCAACACCAGAACCTAGTGGTCCTACAACAGGAAAACCTGAGCATCCTAACCCAGAAGAAGCAGAAGAAAACATCCTTAAATATAACTGTGTAAAGATGATAGAGACCCTTAAAGAGGAAATGAAAAATTTCCTCAAAGAAATGGAGGAATAGACATACAAAAAAAATGGAAGAAATCAATAACTCCCTTAAAGAAAGCTAAGAAAAACAAGAAAAAAATCAAACAGGTGAAGCAAATAGTTCAAGACTTGAAAATCGAAATAGAGGCGATAAAGGAAATATAAACGGAGGGAATTCTGGAAATGGAAAAACTGGGTAAATGAACAGAAACTATAGATAAAAGCATAAACAACAGAATACAAGAAATGGAAGAATCTCAGGAGTTGAAGATATGATAGAGGAAATAGATTCATTAGTCAAAGAAAAGGTTAAATCCAACAAATTCTTAACATAAAACATCCAGGAAATTTGGGACACCATGAAAAGACCAAACCTAAGAATAATATGGATAGAAGGAAGAAAAAACTCCAGCTCAAAGGCACGGAAAATATACTCAACAAAATAATAGAAGAAAACTTTCCCAACCTAAGAAAGACATGCCTATGAAGGTACAAGAAGCTTACAAAAGACCAAATAGACTAGACCAAAAAAAAGTCCCCTCGCCACATAATAATTAAAACACTAAACATACAGAACAAAGAAATAATATTAATAGCTACAAAGGAAAAGGGCCAAGTAACGTATAAAGGCAAACCTATCAGAATTACACCCTACTTCTCCAGAAGGTCCTGGATAGATGTGCTATAGACACTAAGAGACCATGGATGCAAGCCCTAACTACTACACAAAGCAAAGCTTTCAATCACCCATAGACAGAAAAAACAAGATATTCCATGACAGAACCAGATTTAAACAATACCTATCCGCAAATCCAGTCTTACAGAAAATACTAGAAGGAAAACTCCAAACCAAGGAAGTTAGCTGCACCTAAAAACATAGGCAACAGATAGTCTCACACCAGCAAATCCCAAAGAAGGAAAACACACAAACACTACTAATGTAAAATAACAGGAATTAACAATCACTGGTCATTAATATCTCTTAATATGAATGGACTCAATTCACTTATAAAAAGACACAGGCTAAGAGAATGGATATGAAATGAATATCCATCCTTCTTCTGCATACAAGAAACACACCTTAACCTCAAAGACAGACATCAACTCAGAGTAAAGGGTTGGGAAAAATTTTCCAATTAAATGGTCCAAAAAAAATTGGTATAGCTATACTAATATCTAACACAGACTTCAAACTAAATTCAATCAAAAGAGACAAAGAAGGATATTTTTTGTTAGTCACAGGAAAAAAATCCATCAAGAAGAAATCTCAATACTGAACGTCTATGCCCCCAATACAAGGGCACCGACATATGTAAAAGGAACACTTCTAAAGCTTAAATCACACATTAAACCCCATCCACTAATATTAGAAGACTTCAATACCCCACTCTCACCACTGGACAGGTCAGTCAGACAGAAAATGAACAGAGAAATAAGGGAACTAACAGATGTTATGACTCAAATGGACTTAGTAGACATATGTAGAACATTTCATCCAAACATAAAAGAATATATCTTCTTTTCAGCACCTCATGGTCTAAAATTGACCACATACTCAGTAACAAACCTCAACAGATACAAAAAAATTAGAATAACCCCTGTATTTAATTGGATCACCATGACTTAAAGTTAGAATTCAACAGCAACACTAATTGCAGAATGCCTATAAACTCACAGAAATTGAACAATGCTCAATTGAATCCCCACTGGATCAAGGAAGAAATAAAGAAAGAAATTAAAGACTTCCTAGAATTTAACGAAAATGAATCCACAACATACTCAAACCTATGGGACACAATGAACACAGTGCTAAGAGGAAAGTTCATAGCACTAAGTGCCTACATAAAGAAAGTGGAGAAATCTCGCACTAGTGATTAACAGCACACCTGAAGCTCTAGAACAAAGAGAAGCAGACTCACCCAAAAGGAGTTGACAACAGGAAACAATCAAATTGAGGGCTGAAATCACTAAAATAAATAAAGACAATAGTACAGAGAATCAAAGAAACAAAGAGCTGGTTCTTTGAGAAAAATCAACAAGATAGGCAAACCCTATCCAAACTAACCAAAAGGCACAGAAAGAATATCTAAATTATCAAAATCAGAAATAAAAAGGTGACATAACAACAGACACTGAGGAAATCCAGAGAATCACGAAGTCATACTTTGAAAATCTGTATTCCACAAAACTGGAAAATCTAAAAGAAATGGACAATTTCCTGGATAGGTACCACATACCAAAATTAAATCAAGGCCAGATGAATAATTTAAATAGACTTATAATCCCCTAAGGAAATAGAAGCAGTCATCAAAAGTCTCCAAACAAAAAAAAAGTCCAGGGCCAGATGGTTTCAGCAGAAATCTACCAGAACTTCAAAGAAAAGCTAATAGTTATACTTCTCAAATTGTTCCATGCAATAGAAACAGAAGGAACACTGCCAAACTCTCTTCATGAGACTACAGTTACCCTGAAACTCAAACCACATAAAGACTCAACTAACAAACAGAATTACAGGCCAATCTCCCTTATGAACATTGATTAAAAAAAACTATTGGAAAACCAAATCCAAGAACACATCAGAACCATCATCCACCATGATCAGCTTGGCTTCATCCCAGAGATGCAGAGATGGTTTAACATACGAAAATCTATCAATGTAAAGTAAAATGAAAGAAAAAAACGTATGATCATCTCATTAGATGCTGAAGAAGCCTTTGACAAAATCCAACACCCCTTTGTGATAAAGGTCTTGAAGAGATCAGGGATACAAAGAACATACCTAAACATAATAAAAGCAATATATGTCAAGTCGACAGCCAACACCAAATTAAATAGAAACTCAAAGGTATTCCACTAAAATCAGGAACAAGACAAGGCTGTCCATACTTTTCACATCTATTCAACATAGTACTCAAAGTTCTTGCCATGGCAATAAGACAACAAAAGGAGATCAAGGGGATATAAATTGGAAAGAAAGAAGTCAAACTTTCGCTACTTGCAGATGATATGATAGCATACATAAGTGATCCCAAAAATTCTGCCAGGGAACTCCTACAGCTAATAAACACCTCCAACTTAAAAAAATTAGTAGCCCTCCTATATAAAATGATAAAAGGGCTAAGAAAGAAATCAGAGAAACATTACCATTTACAATAGTCACAAATAACATAAAATATCTTTGAGTAACTAACCAAACATGTGAAAGACCCGTTCAACAAGAACTTTAAGTCTCTAAAAGAAGAAATTGGAGAAAATATCAGAAAATGGAAAGATTTTCCATGCTCTTGGATAGGTAGGATCAACACAATAAAAATGACAATCTTACCAAAAGCAATCTACAGAAACAATGCAATCCCCATCAAAATCCCAACACAATTCTTCACAGAGCTCGAAAGAACAATACTCAACTTCATATGGAAAAAAACAAAAACCAGAAGAACCAAAACAATTTTGTACAATAAAGGAAATTCTGGAGGCATCAGCATCCCAGACATCAAGCTCTATTACAGAGTACAGTAATGAAAACAGCTTAGAATTGGCATAAAAACAGAGAGGTGGGCCAATGGAATCAAATCAAAGATCCCAATATTAATCCACACACTTATGAATACCTGACTTTTGACAAAGAAGCTAAAATTATACAATGGGAAAAAGAAAGCATCTTCAACAATGGTGCTGGCATAACTGGATGTGAACATGTAGATGACTGCAAATAGATCCATATCCCTAGGCACAAAACTCAATTCTAGATGGACCAAAGACATCAACATAAATCCAGTCACACTGAACTTAGAATAGAATAGAAAGTGGGAAGTAGCCTTGAAAACATTGGCACAGAAGTTCACTTCCTAAATATAACATCTGTAGCACAGACACTGAGAGCAACAATAAATAACCAGGACCTGCTGAAGCTGACAAGCTTCTGTAAAGCAAAGGACACAGTCAAGAAAACAAAATGGCAGCCTGTAGAATGGAAAAAATCTTCGCCAACCCCACATCAGACATAGGACTGATATCCAAAATATATAAAGAACTCAAGAAATTAAACATCAAGATACCAAAGAATCCAAATAAAAAATGGTGTACAGATCTACAGAATTCTCAACAGAGAAATCTCAAATGGCCAAAAGACACTTAAGGATTTGGTTAACATTCTTAACCATCAGGAAAATGCAAATCAAAACAACTCTGAGATACCATCTTACACCAGTCAGAATGATTAATACTAAAAACACGGATGGCAGCTTATTCTGGAGAGGATGTGGGATAAAGGGAACACTCCTCCATTGCTGGTGGGAGTGCAAACTTGTACAGCCACTTTGGAAATCAGTATAGTGGTTTCTTAGAAAACTAGGAATCAGACTACCTCAACACCCAGAAATGCCACTGTTGGGTATATACCCAAAGGATGCATACCATACCCATACCAAAAGGACATTTGCTCAACTGTATTAATAGCAGCATTATTTGTAGTAGCCAGAACCTGGAAACAACCTAGATGCCCCTCA
>LOJH01016959.1:0-22540 GCA_001685095.1 Ellobius talpinus
AGAGCTAGTTCCAGGACAGGCTCTAAAGCTACAGAGAAACCCTGCCTCGAAAAAAACAAAAATTAATCAATTAATTAATTAATTAATAATAATAATAAAATATAATGAGAAAACTAAAAACTAAATTTAAGAATTGAATAAAACAGAATGAAAAGAGCCCAAGTGAAGAAACAATGACCCACTTGTTTGCACACTCAGGAATCCAATAAAAACACTAAACTGGGAGCCATGCTACATATGAAAAAAAGCCTGTAGCATAAAAAGATAAAAGAAATATATATATATATACCCTATTTTTTAAAAATAAGATAAATATTTTAAAAGGTGGGGGCGCCCTAACACGACACTGCGAGACAAGGGACCTCCAAAGATGCCTTTGCTTCATTTCTCTTGGTCATCTACAACTGGGCATGCAGCCTATCCTTGAGAGCAGTCTGTTTCCCTAGTGAAGCTCCCTTAGAGGAAACTGAATTTTCATCTGCAACTGGCCATCTACTGGAGATTGCTTCTGGGTCAGGGATGGGGACCTGTCCACTTCTCCTTTCAGTTCTAGGTTCCTAGCTGATGCACACCTGTGAAGGCCCTGTGTTCTGTGCACTCATATGTGCGTCATAATGGTGACATAGAGGGTCTTGTTTTCTTGGTGTCCTCCATTCCCTTGGGTTCTTACACTCCTTCTGCCTCCTCTTTCACAGGGTTCACTGAGCCTTGAGGGGAAGAATTTGATGAAGACATCCTGTTTTGGTCTGAGTGGTCCAAGGTCTCTCACTCTCTGCATAAGATCAGACTGTGGTCTCTGTGTTTGTTCCAGTCTGTTTCAGGAAGAAGCATCTCTGATGATGGCTGTGCAGGGCACCGATCTATGAGTAAAGCAGAATGTCATTAGAAGTCATGTCATTACTAATTGTTTTCTGTTTTTATTTTTTAAAGCAGTAGTATTTGTTTCCCCCCAGGGCCTGAGCTATCATTCTCAGGTTCTTGGTCACCCAAGCAGTGTGGGATATGGGTTCCATCTCATGGAATGGACCTTGAGTCAAATTAGGTGTTGGTCGATTATTCCCACAAGCTTTGCCTCACCACTGAATTAGCAAATCTTTCAGGCAGGATACCATGGAAGATCAAAGGTTTTGTGGCTGGGTTGATGTTTACATTTCTCCTTTGGTAACATGCAGAATACCTTCCTGTACCAAAGACTAACATGGAAGGGTAAAGGTTCTATGGAGATACCAGCTCACCTTCCCCATGTTCAATGAGCTGTGCAGGTGTTGTCTTTAGCAATGGAGCCTTGCTGTGATTTTGCAGAGAGCAACATATAGCCTTGGCAACAGCCTGGGTTGTTTAGGAATTCACATTTTACCCCTTTGGCCAACAACTCAATTAGATGTAAACCAAATTCCATTACCGGAAACTTTATTTGGTGACTAGAGATGGGCAGTTGTGTCTCAGTCTCCTCTGGCTTTGTTTGGTTTGTTTTTTTGTTTGTTTCTTCAATGATTTCATTTAAATCACCTTCATATATGAATATGTATTTTAGGACCCTTCTACTGTGTTAGGTTTCCACATGAGGCCTCAAATGACCCTCAATTTTAGCTGTCCCTCTTTGTAAGCAATGCCTCATCCCCACTTCTCCCATTCCCCACTTTATCCTCCCATTCCAGTTTCTAATCCATCCATCCATAACTGTTCTATTCCCTTTCCTAGTCTCCCTATTCCTTTATTCTATACTTAATCTGTGGTTCTATGGATTGTAGCTAGGTTAACATTTACTTAACAGTAAATATCCACACATAAGCAAATACATTCCGTATTTGTCTTTCTGGATCTGGGTTACCTCACTCAGTGTGTTAGCTGGGGTTTTTATTGCTGTGACAAAACACTATGACCAAAAAGGTAGTTAAGGAGGGAAGATTTTATTTGGCTTATACTTCCAGATCATACTTCATCATTGGAGGAAGTCAGAACAGGAACTCATCAGGGTAGGATCATGTAGACAGGAGCTGATGCAGGGCCTGTAGAAGAAGAGTGCTCACTGGTTTGCTTCTCCTGGCTTGCTCAGCCTGCTTTCTTATAGAACCCAGGACCACCAGCCCAGGAGTGATACAACTCACCATGACCTGGACCCTCCCTCATTGATCACTAATTGAGAAAATGCCTTACAGCTGGGTCTCATGGGAGGCATTTCCTCCACTGAGGCTTCTTCCTCTCTGATGATTCTAGCTTGTGTCAAGTGGACCCACAAAACCAGCCAGTATGACTGACCTTTCATCGATTTGACACACAATTATACCACTCTTAAGTCACAACCTTTCCTTTCATATTCTTCCAATATCTCACATTAAAATCAAAAATAATTTTGAAAGTTCAACAGTCTTTACCTTCAAACACATTAAAATTTTGGTCTCTAAAATATCCAGCGTCTTTTAAAAGTTCAAGTCTTTCATCTGTAGGCTCCTTTAAAAATCAAAATTAAATAAAACACCTTCTTCAAGAGGAAAGAACCAGGGCACCGTCACAATCTGAACCAAGCAAAACCAAACCCCAAGAGTATAAATAACTCAATGTTCAATTGTCTGGGATTCACTCACCATCTTCTCGACTCCTCCAAAGGGCTTGGGTCACTTCCCCAGTTCTGCCCTCTACAGCACACACAGTTTATTATCTGGGCACCAGCTGGCTCCTCTCCACTACTGCTGCTGTTCTTGGCAATGTTCCCATGGTACTGGCATCTCCAAAATGCTGGGGTTCTTTGCTACAACTGTGCTGATCTTTCACCAATAGCCTCTCATAGACTCTCTTCATGGTGCCGAGCCTCAACTTCTTGGCATGACCCTTTCAGTCCGGAGCCTTCAACTGCCACTGAGGCTGCACCTTCCACTGAGGCTGCACCTTCACTAATGGCCTCTCCTGGCCTCTCACAGTGCACAGCCTCAGCTGCTCTCCATGACCCCTTCATGCCTTCAAAACCAGTATCATCTGAGTGATGCCTGCACATTACCAAGTTTCGTTGCCAACATGAGGTACAATATTGACCGCCTCCACAACTTCTCTATGCTCTCGTGAAACACTTCCCAGATTTCACCTCAGTGACGCTGGTCTCTTCTTAATCACCACTAATTTCTTAGCTCCAGCCGACCAGCATCCGTTGTCCTAGTGACATAAAGGATTCACTTCAGTAGTTCTAGGATCTTGTTCACAGCTGAGTCTTCAGATAACCAGAACCACGGGATCTTTAAATCAAAATAGCAAATGGTTCTGATAGTCTTTAAATGACCCTTAAAACTTCCCAAGTCAAGCCTTCCTCTGCACTCTCTCAACAGTCTTATCTTCCAAGTTCCCACAGAACATCCACAGTGCTTTCAACAATCAACAGCTTTTCTAGTCCTAAATTCCAAAGTCTTTCCACAATTCTCCCCCAAAATATGGTCAGCTCTGTCACGGCAATACCCCTCCTAGTACCAATTTGTCTTAGGGTTTCTGTTGCTGTGACGAAACACCATGGCCAAAAGAAAGTTGGGGAGGAAAGGGTTTATCTGGCTTATACTTCCACATTGCTGTTCATCATGGGAAGGAAGTAAGGACAGAAACTCAAGCAGGGCTGGAACCTGGAGGCAGGAGTTGGTGCAGAGACCATGGAAAGGAGCTGCTTACTGGCTTGCTCCCCATGGCTTGCTCAGGTTGCTTTCTTATAGAACCCAGGACCACCAGCCCAGGGATGGCACCACCCAGCATGGACAGGGCCTTCCCCCATTGATCAATAATTGAGAAAATGCCTCACTACTGGATCTCATGGAGGCATTTCCTCAACTGAGGCTCCTTCCTTTCTCTTCTATCAGGTTCAATGTGTCTGGTTTTATGTTGAGGTCTTTGATCCATCTGGAGTTGAGTTTTGGGCAGGGTGATATATATATGAATCTATTATTTGGATTCTTCTACATACAGCTGTCCAGATTGACAAGCACCAACCACTTATTGAGGATGCTGTATTTATTCGAGTGTGTATTTCTAGCTTCTTTATCAGAAATTATGTGTCCATAGGTATGGTGGTTGGAATAGAAATTGCCCCCACAGGCTCAAATATGTGAATGCTTTGTCATCTGGGAGTAGCAGGAAGTGACAGTGGCACCCTGGCCAGGTTTGAGCTTCTGAGATGTCAAAACCCACCATGTAGTGACACACCTAGTCTAACAAGGGCACACCTCCTAATGGTGCACTCCCTATGGGCCTTAGGGACCAGTTTTATTCAAACCAGCACAATACTGATTTAGAAAATTATCTGTACTTTTTAGATTTTCCAGTTTGGTGAATTACAAGTTTTTGAAGTATGTCCTTATGATTCTTTGGGTTCCCTTGGTGATTGTTGTTATGTCACCCTTTTCATTTCTGATTTTGTTAATTTGGGTATTCCCTCTCTGTCTTTTAGTTAGTTTGGATAAGGGTTTGCCTATCTTGTAGATTTTCTCTAAGAGAGTTAACTCTTTGTTCCATTGATTCTTTGTATTGTTCTATTTGTTCCTATTGTATTGATTTTAGCCCTCAGTTTGATTATTTTTTGCTGCTGGCTACTCTTCTTGGGTGTGCTCACTTCTTTTTGTTCTAGAGCTTCCAGGTGTACTGTTAAGTTGCTAGTATGAGACCTCTCCAATTTTTTTAAAATTTGGTTTTCAAAAATTTTATTGAGAATATTTGCTTACAAGGAAAACAGTCTTTCTTTGTTGTGTTCTTGTGCCATTTGGTATCAAGGTAAGGCTGGCTTTGTAGAATGAATTTTGTGATATTATTTCACTTTTTAATATATGGAATAATTTAAGGAACATTTGTGTAGGCTTTTTGAAAAGGGGTTAATACAATTAAACATTGACTTCATTCAGTCCTAAACTTTTCTATAAATCTGTTTAAGTTGTTTATATCATGTAAATATAATTTTAATATCTAAGAATGTATCCATTTATTCTAGACTTTCTAATATTTTCTAACAAAAGATTTCAAATTACTACCTACTGATATCTGTATGCTAACATTTTCATCTCTAATTTTATTAATTTGGGTCTCCTCTTCTTCTACCAATTAGTTTGGATATGGATTTGTCAGCCTTGTTTATTTTATTTTTAAGTCAATTGTTCATTTGATTGACTATATATTATTCAGTTACGATTTCATTAATTTCTTCCCTGATCTTTATTTATTGACATCTACTGATTTTAGGTTTGGGCTATTATTTATTTTTTAATTTTTCTGGGAACTTGAGATGTACCATTAGGTTATTTGAAATCTCTCTGGTTTTTTAATATAAGCATTCATAACTTCAGACTTTCCTCTTAGACCTCAAAGGTTCAGGCACTTTGTCTATGAACTTTCCCTTTAGCATGTCTTTCATTGTTCCCTATAGGTTTGGATATGCTGTGCATTCATTTTCATTCTAGAAAGTCTTTTAATTCTTTCTTTTTTTCTGTCTCAACTCATTTTTCATTCAGTAGAGAGTTGTCCAGTTTCCATGAGTTGTCCAATGAGTTTGTAAACTTCCTGTTATTTCTGTTGATGTTGATATCCATCTATAATTCATTGTGATCTGGTAGTATGGAAGGATTATTTCAAATTTCAAATATGATGAGACTTGCTTTGTGTCAAAGTATGTGGTTGATTTTGGAGAAAGTTCCATGAGGTGCTAAGAAGAAGACCTATTTTGTGTTTGAGTGAAATGTTCTATAAGTAACTGTTAGGTTCTTTGGGTGTATAATATATCTTTTATAAATATCTATTAGCTCCTATATTTCCCTGTTTAGTTTTGTTGGATGACCTGTTCTTTGGTGAGAGGGAGGCATTGGAGTCTCCCACTATCACTGTGTGAGGGACAATACGTGATTTAAGCTGTAATCGTGTTTCTTTTACAAAAGTGGCCACCCTTGTGTTGGGGCGTAGGTGTTAAGAATTGAAATATCATCTTGATGGATTTTTCCTTTGATGAGTATGTATTGGCTTCCCCATCTCTTTTGATTAGTTTTGGTTTGGATTCTATTTTGTTTTTTATTTTATATTTATGTTTTAATGCCTATACCAGCTTGGATCTTAGGTCCATTTTCTGGGAATTTCTTTTTCCAGCCCTTTTACCCTGAGGTAAATACTTGGTGCTAAGAGTGGTTTTTGGATGCAGCAGAAGGATGGATACTGTTTCTTTATCTATTCTGTCATTCTGTGTCTTTTGGTTGGAGAATTGAGACCATTAACATTGAGAGATATCAACAAGCAGTGTTTGTTAATTCCTGTTATTTTGCTGTCAGTGTGTGTATGTGTGTGTGTGAGTGTCCTGTTTTTATTTGTTGGTCTGGGATTATTTAGTCCTTGTGTTTTCCTTCAGTGTGGTTAACATCTTTAAGTTGGAATTTTCCTTCTAGAGCATTCTGTAGACCTCGATTTATAGGAAGGCATCCCTTAACTATGACTATGTTTTTGTTTGGTTGGTTGTTTTAAATCATGGAATGTCTTATTTTCTCCATTTATTGTAACTGAAAGCTATACTGGGTATAGTAATTTGGGCTGGCATCTGTGATCTCTTAGCATCTGTAGAACATCTGTGCAGGCCTTTCTGGCTTTTAAAGTCTCCATTGAGAAGTCAGGTGTTAGTCTAATAGCTCTGTCTTTATAAGACTTGATCTTTTTCCCTTGTACCTTTTAGTATTCTTTGTTGTTCTGTACATTTAGTATTTTGGTTACTATGTACTGAGTGGACTTTCTTTTCTCTCCCAATCTATTTGGCATTCCATATGCTTCTTGTACTTTGATAGGCATCTCCTTCTTTAGGTTAGGGAAATTTCTTCTATGATTCTGTTAAAAATAATTTCTGTGCCTTTAACCTGGGTTTCTTCTCTTTGATCTATTCTTATTATTCTATTATTTGGTGTTTTCATGGTGTCCCAGACTGCTTGAATTTTTTGAACAAGAGATGTTAAGATTTAACATTTTTTTGACTGACGTACCCATTTATTCCATGTCATCTATGCCCAAAGTTCTCCCTTCTGTCTCTTGTCTTCTATTGGTAAGACTTGGCTCTGAGGCTCCTGTTCGCATTCCTAAACTCTCATTTCCAGATTTCCCTCAGTTTGGCTTTACTTTATCAACTCTATTTCCACTTTCAAGTCTTGAACTGTTTTACTCATTTCTTCTGCCTGTTTCCTTGGGTTTTCACAGATTTCTTTAAGACATTATTCATTTCCCGCTTAAAACCCTATATCATATCATAAAGGCTGTTTTAAGGTCTTTTTCTTGTGCTTCAGCTATGTTGCAATACTCAGGGCCTGTGTGGTAGGGTTGCTGGGCTCTTGTGGAGACCTATTATTCTAGCTGGTATTTATTCGGCTTTTACTCTGGTTTCTAGGCATCTGGATTTTAAAAGATTGTAGTTCTAAGTACTGATATCTGGTCTTGTATTTGTTGGGTAGGTGTTTTCTTTCCCTTATTTTCTTTTGTTTTCTCTGATTCTTAGGAGGGTGTATTGACTGGTAGGGATTTCTTTTTTTCTGGTGTCCTTCCAGCTGTGGTCCCTGGGTGTTCCAGGTACAATGTGTTTCCGTGTTTTGGGAGCTGACACTGAGGAATGAGGATGGTTTGGAAGGGTGCTCCAGGCCTCCTCAGGAGGGAGGAAAGTAGGCTGTTCCACCAAAATCTGCCTAGTCCACTGGGAATGGAAGCACAGAGTGAGAGGTTGAAACAGGCGATCTACTACAGAGCTGGGGGTGAGAATGGGGCATCGGACCTGGAGGAATGGAGGAAGAAGAGATGTGCGTTTAGCCTACCTGCTTAGCTGGCCTGGGTGGTCTGCAGTTCCTAGGAACTGTATTTTATAACCACTGAATCTAGTTAGTGCTGGTCATAAGCACAATGATATGGACTCTCATCTATTGGCCATGGGCCATCTACCAGTGGCAACTTCACACAAGAAATTGACTCTTCCTCCCCAATCAGCCATTGACTGTCAATAGCATCTCAGCTGGGAATGAGTAGGGCCACAGGAGCTCCCTACTCCTCCAAGCTAGAATTTTCAACTGATAAAGACAGGACATCAACTCTGCTTAAGTATCTGCCTCATATTACTTTAGCACTATAACAAAAAGTAATCTAATAAGAGTTTGTTAAAGGTCAAAGCCATTTAAAAATTTGAACTGATTAAAAATTTATTTTAAACATATGAGTTTATCATACTAATATGAAAGGAAGAACTAACAGACTTCAGCTGCTTTCTAGATAAGAAGCCTTCAGAGAGGCTCATCTTGCTCATCTATAGTCTCCAATATAGCTAGCTTGAATACAGGTCGTGAAATGGAAAAGATCAAAGGTGGCCATATCCCCTCTCAGCTACATACAAACATGCACAAAGTGATCTCCAGTCACCTGACAATCATCAGAACAGATCTGCTCTTGCTCAAATCACCAGATCCTAGAACCCACATGATTAGCCCAGCACAGAGTCATACCGCAGATATTTCAGGCAATTATTAGAGACGCACTGGCCCTGTGTGGATTTGTAGTGCTTGTCTAAGACTTCCTTTTAAGTCCTCAGACCTATTTGATCTTCTACGCTTTCCTGAATCTCAGGCTCTACAGTACTCTCAACTAGTACCCTATGGATTTAGGATAAGTCTTTCCTGGGACCCTATTGTACTGCTAACTCAGTACAATATGGGTCCAAAGGGGATGCTGGATTTGATAGGGCACACGCTCACTTTATTCTGAGAAGATGAAGATCCTGGATCCATGGCAGCTCTTATGCTCTACCAGGACTGAGAAAGGATGGAACAGAAAACAGGTACACATGGAAGACAAAAAAGACCAGTGGCCCAAGTAAGTTCTCAGTTGCTTCATTTCTCCTCACATTAACTGACTTCAGCAGGTTTTATCCCATGAATAGAGAAGAATGTCTTACTTACACAAGTCTCCTTAAGTCACTAGAATTTCTGGTCCAGGCATGGTGGCACCTACCTTAAAGCATAGCACTCAAGGTATAGAAAGGAGGAAAGAGAGTTTGGGCCCAGTTTTGATTACATAGCAAGACTCTATCTCAAAAAAAATTTTAAAAAGCAAGTAAATGAATATATTGTACTTCTGAGTAATGAAACTATTAACTCTTAAATTCAATTAGACTCATAAATTAAGAGTGAATAAGTATCTCTAAAGTCAAAAGCCTTGGGAACACAACACCATGTGATCATCTCTATTCTTTCTCCCATTGTGTTTATCAGTAACTAATTGTGAAAATGCCAGAAGAGTCCCCTGCAGACAGCTAGTGGGTTTCAACATGACAGTGACTGGTTCAGCTACAAACTGGAAGCTTGTCATCTAAGCTAGGCAAAAAACAGCCTTCTAACTTTTTTTTGTCTTTTAATTTCTTAGTTACTTATGACCCTGAATATTTTAAATAGCCTTTGCCTTTCCACAGGCCCTCACTCACCATGGCCAATTAAACTCAGTGCGAACTTTGTTAGGTACCTTGTTCCACTCCCTATTAGTACAAACACCCAACTTTTATCACTGCCAGTATCTATGTGTGCACAAAATCTATGCGTTTGTGTGTATGTATTTGTTCCTGTGCATGATGACTATAGTTATGTTACATAAATAAATTTACATCTGTGTGTCTGGAACCAATTTCAGCACCTTCTAAATATTGTACACCCTGAGAATTCACTGGGGGTGACCTGGATGCCAGATTTTATAGTAATCATAACAACCTCAGTTCATATTTATTGAGTGTTTACTACTTGCCAGGCTCTATCCTAATTGCTTTGGCTTTATTGGCTGTCTAATCCTCTTAACAACCTAGAAAGTAAATACTATTATCCTCACTTTCCATATAAGGAAACAGAAGCACAGGGAGGTGAAGGTCACTGAGTATGCAGATGAGCTGAAACTCAACAGAATCAGTTGGAGGGAGAGCCTAGTCACATAACTGCCATGGTTGTTAAATGTAGGCTCCAGGACAACATTGTCAGAATTAAACTCTTACACTGGTGTATATAACATTACAGGATGTAAAAAGCTTTTATATGAAAATGCCCTATTAAATTAATGGTTAATTTACTTATTATTCCTATTTTACAAATGCACCAAAAAATACAAAGATTAATGGTTTTATTTACTCAACATCATTAAACTAATGAGTGGCGAATCCACATCTCCATCCAAGCAAAGGAAATTTAGATCAGAAGATTGCTTTCCCACAGGCTCTTTGTCTAGAGATAAATGTATGAAACTTCGACAAAAATAGCTGGCCCAACTCATTCTCTGTAACTTCATAGCAGTAAATGGCAGCCTCTGGGCTATCTGGGGGACATTGGCATTAATGATCAATTAGTATTGTAATTTATTTTATTTCCAGTTTTCAAAATGATGCCACAGTCTCTCCCCCAAATCGCTTCCTTCCTTCTTTCCTAATGTTCTTTGGCTTTCAGTATCAATATCAATCACTGCAACTAGGAAGTTACAGTGCTGCCGAGAGTCCTGGTTGCTCTGCCTGCGAAAGCAAAACCATGGTTTTACATCTCTTGGTTTTACAAAGCCTGAAACACCTCCAAAGTAAGCAAACAAGTGAAATGAAATAGGCCTTCATTGTGGGTTGACTTATACACACTTAAAAGAAGTATACATGTCTTAAACCCCAGTGCCTCAGAATCTAACTTTGAAGTAGCATGGTTGCAGACCTAGAAGATAGGTTCGCAGAGGCAGAAACTGGACTTGCTGGATTAACCAAATGGACGATATGAAGTTGGGTGAGCATGGAAAGGAGGTGAAGCTGAGACGAGCTGGAGGTGCAGGTGAATACTTTCCAAACACATCATGCAATGTTCTCAAAGAACTAATTAAAACTTAGAAAAAAATGAATGAGCACACACTAGATTAGGACCGGCCTTTTGTCCAGGATTATTGGTGTCCTTATAAAAAAAAAAAAGGAGGGGAAGAAGGAAAAGGTGATCATGTGCAGACAGAAACAGGGGTTGGTGTTAAATCCACATGAAACAAGGTATATTCTCCCAGAGCATTGAGAAGCTATAATAGGCAAGGAAGGTTCTAACCCTGGAGTGTTTGGAGAGAGTGTGGCTCTGCCAATACCTCTAATCATAGACTTGACTCCAGAAAACCGAAAGAAGAAATTTCTCTTTATGAGGCCATTTCTGCATGATAATGCCATACAGCCAGTGTAGGAAACTAACACATTCCTCTTCTCCTTCTCTCTACTCATCTCATTTCCACCTTCAAAACATGTTCAGTATATATGCATGTACAATAAACATTATATAGTATGTAATGTATGGGCATATCATTTATTTTAGGACAACATAAAAGGTCTCTGAGAAACTCTGGGGCTGGATTTGAAGAGAACAACAAAGATGTGAGACATGGCTACCACTGGATTTTTGAAAAAAATAACAGAAGCACAAATCCCCATTGAAATTCACACATCCTTTGTAATTGAAGGCCTCCTAGTGTGGGATCCAAAGACAGCAGTCAAGAAAAAGCACTTCATAAATCACTTAGGATTTTGAAGGAGCCCACTCTTACTTATTGCCCTCCCCAACTATCTCCAACCTATTTGTTCTCTGTTTAGTTCCTTCTCTGTTAGAATGGGAGACCAGAGACCTTTAGTGAGCAACCCGCTCTCAAAATGCAGGGTCCTGGTGCTCTCAGCTACACTCCTCGCGCTCCGGCACACGCCCTTTAAACTCCAAGATTCGAGTGATATCTAGCACTGTTCCTCAACTGTCTTATCCCCGCCTCCTTTTTGGGATGCCCACAGTGCTATTTCCTCCTCCACAGTCACCTGCCTTCTTTGCGCCTGCCGTCCCTTTTCAAGGACACCAGTTACATAAGAGGAAGGGCGCGCCCTGCTGCAGTGTGACCCCGTGTGACCTAACAGGTGGCGTGTGCACGCATCCTATTTCCTTTTTCACACATCCCTCTTGGGTCTGTAGAACAAACAATTCAAATAATATAATCACTACGGGCTGAGCAGAGGAGTGGACCTAAGGGAAATCATGGCAGGCCCTGGTCAGATTTAAATTGGCCTCCACAAAGTGCTTATCCTAATCCTACTTTAAAACTGTTGCAGCGACACAGTCTGGTGAGGAGGCTGTTCAATTAACAAGCTGTGGTCTCTCCCCCTATGCAAACAGAAATGCTAAACATCCTACTTATTTCGACTAAACAGTTGAATTTTCTCTGACAATAAAACAAATAAATGTCTTAAGCATCGGGCTCATCAGTTCATAAATTCACAAAGGTTTACTTGATCTCATTTCCATCAAAATTGGTAACATCTGGAAGGCCTCCGCTGACATTTAAATGGACAGTTAGAAATAATGCTCCTCCATATATTTAGGTATGTTACATGTGTTCTGCAGCTAACTTTTCTTGGCAGGAGTATCAGAATGCAGCCCTGCTTTCACAGGCAGCACAAACATCGTTCTGGTTGACTCCAAACCCAAACGCGCTACGGTTTCAAGGCCCAGGCCAATAGGAAGATTCAGAGTCCAGCCTCATGGCCCAGCACTGCAGCTTCCTGTGATTGGAGGAGAGCAACGTGCCTTCTGGTTGGGTGAGAAGGCTACAGCAACTCGACAGACCAATTGCGCCTTACTTTCTTCTGTGGGTTTGGGTTCAGGGCTGTGCCCTGAAGCTGACAACGATCCAGCACTCGCTAAAAGCCTCTTTAGAACATCTGGAATTGGACGGAGATGCCCAGGGGAGGTGAAAGCACTTCCTTCTCCTGGACTCGCCCAACTCTATCCCTGTATTAAGTGAGATCTTTGACAAGCGGAATACTTACACTTTCTTACGTGCGGCCCCTTAGGAATGTCTTCACTGAATTATGTTTTAATATTAAATCATCAGTTAGCAAAGAGGACAGACTCAGGGGGTCAGTCTGAACACTCTTTAGATATGGCAGAAGTAAAATGGTGCTGTTTATTAGGGGGAAAAATCCCTAATGCAAGAATCCACATAAAAAGTTCTCTTTTAATTTACATCCTGAAATAATTTTTCCCACATACTAAAGTTTGTGCTTGTGTTTGGGTTAAAAAATGAGGGAGGGTTATGTAACCAATTTATTTCTGTTTTCCTTTAGAAGCCAAAAATTTCAAGCCAATTCCGTTCAGCAACAACTAAGGAATTTTCTTATCATCAACCATTCCCATGATGTAATTTATAATTGTTTTATATGGCTGTTTATATTTGTCTAATCACATGTTACAATTCCATTTTACAAGCAACGTCAAGCATCCAGGACATGGGATGGTAATTAATCCTAAGAACTCAAACGCTACTCTAAAATGTTTTTTCTTTAAAAAGGAGTTTGAAAGGTCCTTCAGAAGACACGAGTAATCATCTTCATTTGAAGAGCAGCAACAAAGAAAGAACAAAAATCATGGCATTGTTGTGTCGCACAAACAAGAGCAGCGGGGACTCTATATGGTGGTATGCTTTTTTCAATCAATTTATTTTGAGTTTGGTGACTCCCCAATGTATACAAAATCCAAAAAGAAAGCACAGACAAATTCATGCTTGTTGCTCACATCCACAGAGTATTAATAGCTTTTAGAATTGAAATTGTTTTATTAATTTGATTAGGTTGAAGGAAAAATCCAAGACTCATGAATAATTCAGGTTTCTGTCAGCTCCTACAAAGTCTTATGGAAAGCACTGTTATACCTCAAAAAATGCCCTCACAGTAGACCATACATTTAATTTTCAATAACATTGATTTATAGTTTTATAAAGAAAAATAATAAATATAATGAATTACCCCCATATTTCCTGATCTCAGTCACTATAAAATAACTGCTGTAGTTTTACATTTCCAGTGTGAAATATTAAATGCATAAATCAAAACAAAATTATTTTTCATCCAGAGAAAGGGACTGGTTCCTGAGCCTGACAAATTCGTTTTATTTTAAAATTAATGTTTTAACAGGGGAGGGAAAGGCTCCAGTGAATCCCCACTACTTTAGGAAGAAAGAAAGTTCTTACAGATGACTCTTTTGCCTGCGATGTTTTTTCAAGCAGGTACTGTGTGTGATGTTATTAAGATCCCCACAATGAAACTTATCAGGAGCCAAATGGTGCCGGCTTGCGTGAATCGTTTTCCTTTACCACTTCCTTTCTCATGACGCTTCCTTTTTCCATAATTGTCTCACTTGAAATGGCCACCCCGAGATAAGTTTCAACCACAATATGCTTCGCCAATGCCAGCAGACTGGCATGCTTGCAATTCCAATACTCTCTTACAGCTAAGACTGTAACGAGCAGAACATTATCGAACGAGAGCAACTCAGGAGAGACGCGATTTCTAGGCAGAAACAGGTTTCTGAACTTCTTTATTTTCTCACCTTCCTTGCTTAGAGTTCATGGAGAATGAGAAACTGCATTTTGCGTCCTTGTTTTAAAAATAAGTGTAACTACGCGGATTCTTTTTCACACTTAAATACCTCTCAGCTTTTGGGCGTGTTCAACATTCACCCACAGGAGCTTTCAGAAGGTGTGATGAAGGCTGATTACTAAAAGTGAAATTACCCTTGACACAGGGGTAGCTCGGAGTTAACAGGCCAAAAAGAAATGTAAACCATCTAGCGGTCATGAGATTGGAAACATAGCTGTAGCATTGTCTTCAAGGCTCGGCTCCATACAAAGAACAAATCAATTCAAATCAGCTTTAAAAAAAATATATGAAGAGCTTTTATAATTCTTAAAATGTTATGTGTATCATTGTCAGTTATGAATATATTTGCTCATTGATTCTAAAACCAAGGGTTACATATCAATCTTTTAATTTAAAAAACCCACTTGTTACGTGGCCAAGTGCAAACTGACTTCTACTGTAAACTACTGCATGTGGAGAAAAAGCTATGGATCTTTAGATTAATCTTTGCAAAGCTCAGTGCAGCTTTGCGGTGTTGTGTCTTCTGGAGGACTTTCAAAAGGAGAAGAAGAGACCTCAGAGGTCCTGAAACAACCGTCTGGAGAAGATCTGAACAGACCTCCCTAAAAATAACAATGGGCTGTAGACTTCATAAACATTTTTAGGAATTAAATAGCTGCTAACTCATTCCATATGAAAGCAAATTCACAGAGTCCAACGTGTTGTTCAATGAGATCATCATAACATATACAGCAAAGGAAGAGGGAAAGCCATCCCCAAAGTCATTCACAAGAGGCCAGAGGAGACAGATGGTGGTGAACCTTCTTAAAAAAAAGGCAAAAGATTTTGAAAACTACAAGCTACTGTGGCTTTAAAACTCTATGGACAGGCAGCGTTTAGTCAGAAAATCTTTTAAAATCCCCACTAATATGAAACACTCCTTAAAAGGGGCATAGCAAAGTTATTAAAATTTCAGACAGTAGTTATAATTGCAAACCATGAATTTATTTGAATTTTTCACTTGGTGAAAAAGGCACTATCTCATGAATCTATTTTCACAAGATACTTAACACCATACAGAATCACAGGGATTTTAAATTCTTATTAGCATACAAGATATTAGGTTTCATTATGGAACTTCCTTTCAAACAACTTTTGCTTGGTGTTCCCCCACTGCCTCCTTATTCCCTTGACCCTGTAGCCTCCTTTCGACTTCCGCATCACTTGAACCCCCCTTTCCCCACTTCCTCATACCCTTCCCCCCCTCTTGTGTCCCACTGTCTGGTTTCACAGACTACGATAGGACATTAAATGCCAGACCAGCTGACTGAGGGATTATATGCCTATAGAGCTATCTTCCGTGGTTCAAAATGGCCCATTTTTCTTTTTACTGAGAAATCTTAGTCTTGAGTAATCTTCCCAGCTCAGATTTTTGGGTTTATTTTGGGTTCATGCTCTCCACGTAGAAGAAAAGGGAATGAGACTGTGGAACAGGAACAGCCCGGTCTTGCATTTGTTTGGCTGTTTCCCAGCAGTTCACCCTGGGCTCATCCACACGCGGGGCTTATTCCTCCCAAGTTTATGTTAATAACGTTGGAGAAATTGGTTTCCTCTGGTAAGAAAACACTTAAACTTCAAAGTATTTCCCCTGTATTCAGACCCATGATTTTCATTTTTTGATCTTTCCATCTGCTGTTGTATAGATTCAAACCCCCACCCCCTGCCCAGATCTCTACTCCCTCCAACAGTTCCAAACACATGTTTACTATTTAACACCCAGCACATCGGCCTCACTGCTTCGAACCCCTGATTTGAAGAGAAACGGTCACAAGAAGTAAAATTAAAGATGAGATGATATCAAATACATCCTCAGACTAAATTTATTCTGGATTTTATAATTTAAATCAAATTGGGGTTTGTTTGTTGGTTGGTTGTTTGGTTTAAATAAAAGGAAGGTTACATTTCTGGGCTGTTGCCATAGTGAGAAGTAATAGGAAAAGCTATAGGAGAGAAGCGGAGGGTGTCTGGTGCGCTGATTGCATTCCCACTGGGGAGACGCGGTGGGGTCGTGATATTATTACCTATATGATCGCTACAGCATGTCTGTTCTTGGATACCAGCAGAAGCCTAGGAAATGTGTCTGAGGAGAAGGGAAGAGATAAATATGGAGGCCTTTGTTACAAAGATTCAAATTTCCCCAAATTAAGATTTGCTATGAGTTAACACTTATGGGCTTACCTCGACAACAGAAGCGTTTAACATTAACCCATTTTCATCTGGTGGCCCGAAGATCAGGTGGTTTGTGTTGCTTAAGGAGCACAGAGCCAAAACAATTACTTGCTGTTTATTCTCAATTTCAGGACCATTTTGTAAATCGCTAGGATAGGTGGTCATTTGTAGTGTGGATACTTGTGGAGTGTACACTATCATGGTTGATAGCTGATCATTTGAAGAAAGTACACAGAGTCTAAACACTTTGGTTATCTACTAACAAGTGACAACTGAGATTTCATCACTAAAGGTTGATTTTTTCCATAAGACCCTAGTAACAGTGGCTACTTATAGGAGTCAAAAGGTGACGTTCATAATGTAAGCAAATTTTGCTCAGTAGGTTTTCTTTTTATTTTGATTTGTATGAATGTATAGCCAAAGGTTAACTCTATGTTTTGAATGTGTCCATCACCCCGGAAATCATGTGTTGGAATATTATCTGCCAATACAGCGACATTGGAAGATGGTACAACTAATGGTGGTTCATAGCTAATAAAGGCTTACTGCTTACAAACCGACTAATGTCAATTTAAGAAAGGGCTGAAGCTGTGTACTCAATCTCTTTTCCTTGGCTTTCTTACCCTTCTTTTTTGCACCATAGCATATAGTAAGATACCTTTGAGCTTCGGGCTTCCAGTCTCTAGAACCCCTGGCCAGGTAATTCTTTACTTTCTCAATTGCCCAACCTCAGGCATTCTACCATAGTCACTTAAAAATTGAACCAGCTATAACCCTGGCCCTTAGGAAATTGAAGAAAGAGAATCACAAGTTTGAGACCACGATGGCCTATATGTAGTGAGTGAGCCCCTATCAAAACATTCTGAAATGGTTTAAAATATATCTTCTTGAAACTTTTGATGCTCTACAGAAGTTTCAGTTGAAAAGTAAATGACATATAAGAACTTCTTTTTTTTAAAAAAAAAGGATTATATTTGCAAGAAGTTGCTGATAGCCAGCTGTGAATATGTGGAGCCCTTGACCCCATATATCTTTACTTATGAATCTCCATCCAGCATGCCTGTACCACCTCATTCATATCATCTCCGGATATCTCTATAAGTGTGGAAAGAAGACCAATACCATAAATAGCTCAAGTTTGAAGTTCGAATAAGAAAAGATCGGTAATGAAAAAGAAGGAAGGAGAGAAAGAAGCTGGCTCCTCCTGTGTCTGATTGATGAAAATAGATGTCCTGAGATCGGCCTCCCTCCCCCAAAACACATACGGGTGGGTTTTGTAATACAGAAAAATCCAATTGAGAATTACTCTTGGGCAGAAATATGTGGACTATGAGTCTTCTTGAGTTATACTAGCCGCTACCACAAACAACCCCAAATCCCAATGGCTTAACAAAATAAAAGTCTATTTTTTGTTCATATCACAGTCCTAAAAGTTTTCAGGGCTTCTCTGAGCAGGTTTTCCTCCAAGCACCAACTTGGGACTAAGAGTTCCTTCCATCTTTGTCACGCCAGCTTTCACTAATGGCTTCCACCACTGCCGAGGAAAAGGAAGAAAAGGCAGGCAGACATGGTTGGAGAAATCCTTTATGCTCATATCTATGGCCCCTAAACAAATACAAGGAGCACTACAAATATAGTTTTACTTTGTACCAGTAGAGGGAAACAAGATAAATTAAGACATAATCAGTTTCCACAATCCCCTCCTTCAGAAGTCCTCCTGCAGTCTTTCTAGGCCACTGTATCAAATTCAAAGTCCTGTATCTATGAGCAAAATTCAGTCCTTTCCTTCAGACTGTATATGCCTAATCTAGTTCTTTTCTTAACAGAAAAGTTAGGCATTATGGGCCCCACAGACACATTCCCTGTAATACTCTTGGATAACACTGTGGGATGACAGCATAGTACCTGTGCAACTAACACTCCTAGTGTGCAGAAGAATCTGAGTCACATAGTAAGCAATTGTCTTAGGATTCCTATTAATGTGAAGAGACACCATGACCACAGCCACTCTTATAAAGAAAACATTTAATTGGGTGGCTCACTTACAGTTTTAGAGGTTCAGTCCACTATCTTTATGATGGGGAGCATGGCAGAGTGCAGGCAGACATGATGCTGGAGTAGAAGCTGAGAGTCCTACATTTTGCCGACAACAGGAAGTCAACTGAGACACTGAGCAGTGTCTTGAGCATAGGAAACCTGAAAGCCCAGCCCCACAGTGACACAGTTCCTCCAACAAGGCCATACCCACTCTAACAAAGCCACATCTCCTGATAGTGCCACTCCCTATGAGATTATGGGGACCAGTTACATTCAGACTTCCGCAACAATGGTCCACGATCGTTCTTCAGTTTCACGAGGCAGATGGAGGCACTTCCCTAAGTTGTGCAGCTCTCTTTGGAAGAATCTGCCTGTCAACTTTTCTTTTTGGCATCTGACTTCACCTCCTGAGTGACCTTGTTTACAATCACCATCCTTATTTGTGCCTTATGGACATGTTTCAGAGCATTACTCCCTTGGAGACTTTAAAACACGTCAACACATTGATTTCAGATTCCTTACTATATGTTCCCTTAAAATCAAGTGAATAGACCAGGATTTAAATGAACTAGGACTGGGAGTGACATCAAGAAATATTGCAATGATGGCATCTGTATATAAGGCTTAAAGGTTACTTGAAACTTGAGTAGTAACAAGTATCTTTGGTGGTTTGAATGAGAATGACCCCCATAGACTCATATATTTGAATACTTGGTCCCAGTTGGTAGAAGAGTTTGGGAAAAATTAGGTGGAGGAAGTGTGTCATTGGAGGTTGGCTTTGAGAATTCAAAAGCCACACCCAGTTATCTTTGCCTCGTGGTTTTACTTCAAGATATGAGCTCTCAGATCCTGTTCTAGTGCCATGCTTATCTGCCTGCTGCCATACTCCCCACCATGATTGTTATGAACTCATCCATCCTCTGAGACTCTAAGTCCCAAATAAATCGTTTCTAGTATAAGTTGTCTTGGTCTTTGGGCCTTATCAAAGCAATAGAAAATTGACTATGACAGTATCTTTAGTCTGGACTCACCAGTTCTTTGGCAATACAATTCCCTTGGCAACTTAATAGGCTTCCAATGCATTTGCCATGAGCTCATGCATTCTTCAATTTTACATCTTAGATATAATTCCTGAGTCAACTCTGCCTTTTTTATACTCATGTCTCTCTTGACAATTTCCCTTAGAGGATGAGGCAATCTTCCTTATCAGTAAATAGCCAGCAAGAATTAGTTGATAATCATCTAAGTGAGTGATATACCTTTAATCTGATCTCCCTTGGTTATTTGATTCTACCAACAAGATTTAAAAAAAAACTCAGCTTTTCTTGTTTCAGTTCTCAAGACACTTTCCAACCAAACATCCCTAGACATCCCTTTAACTTTTGCTTGTGAATCAGCTAGTTTATTCCTGAGTCCACTGCTTTTTGTAATACCCAGAAAAATATAACAGGTAATAAATAGAAAGCCTGTAGTAACATTCTGCTTCATTTCAACTGTTCTCTCCCAGAGATGTGGGCTAAACAGGGATTTGTCCTTGCCTCTAACATGACAAGAAAGCCTCACACAATTTAGATTGTTAAATGGCAGTACTTCACTTTAAAAATCTCTCTGTAGTTTCTATAACAAACATCTACAAAATTCCAGATGCTTTACACCAAAAACCATGTTTCTCATTCAGACCCCTTCTGAAGTAAGTTGGTAGCTCTCCTAAGAAGCTTTTCGCACCGTGCAGACTTAAAAGATTTTATATTGTTATCATCTCGGAAATAGCTTTCCTAGTCATTGCTCGTCCACCTTCAGTTCCTTGACAAAATATCTAAGAAAAGTAACTAGGAGAGGAAAGGTTTTCTTGGCTGGGGGTTTAAGCAATGAGACTCGGCTTGTTCCATTGCTTCTAGGTTGGAATCAATGCAGAAGCTTCATAGCGGAAGGTGTCCCGGAAGAAGGCTGCCCTCCTCATGAAGATCCAGAAGCAGCCAGAAAAAGAGAAAGACAGAAGAGGACAAGACATATTTCCTTTAAAGTCATGTCTCTCAGGAACTTACTTCCCCAGCCTGAGTAGCAACTCCTGATAGTCCAGTCAGCTCTGAATGCGTCCATGAATTTTTTTCATTGACGAGGAGACTTTAGGATCCAATCATCTCTGAACCCTGCTGCAAAACCAGGCCTCAATGCATGATTTCTTGGGGTCATATATAAACTATAACACTCACCAAGGCAGGAAAAGAGAAGATGAAGCCATTTAGAAGTTCAGCCTGTAAGTCTCAGGCTTCCTCTTCACTAACACTGCTTTAATCTCACCTTAACTGCAAGGGTCTTGGAAACGGCATTTTGTATGTACACAGAAAGAAGAGATGGATTTACCTAGCTTTATGACTGACAACCAGATTGCCCCTAGTAGTACATGGAGTTACTAGATGCAACTCCAAGAGAGGACTTACTCTGAAACAAATTAATCTACTGCAATAAAATTCCATAATCACTATGTCACCTAGATAGAGAAGGCCAGGTGTTCCCTATTATCCTGTAAATTACACCACAGTCACATGTGAGTGGGGACTGTCCCTACATTGACAATTCTCATCATCATTAGAGAGTAAGCTGTTAAGAAGCTAACTCCCTTGGCTGGTGGCACATGTGGCTATTTTCCCCACATGTTTTCCAAGAAGAAAACACAGCCAGTTGCCTTAGACACAGACACAAATATAATAAAATCAGCTTTTACTTCCCTAGACGCATCCTAGCGAAAACTATTGAAAGCCTTTAGAAAACAAAGTATGTGCGTGTTACATCATCTAAAAAAAAAAAAAACCAAAAAAAAACTTCATTAGCCAGGCTAGGGACATGCTCAGTGGCAAAAAGCTTCTCCGGCACGCATGAGGCCTGAAGTTCAATCCTCAACACTAAAGCAAAAGGCTATGTTTCAGGTGTCAACACACATGAAAATGTACAGAAACTAAGAAAAGAAAAAGGCTTGTACATTTGCCCTAGCGAAGACCAGGATTCAAACAGGGTTTTAAGAATCTCATGGTAGATGCATTTAACTTAAGACAAATCAACTATTCACATTCAGGATTCAGTTTTCAAATGCTACAAAATGAGGAGAAATTGCATTTTTATGCATGTACTGTTTTCTACATTTTCCACATTCCTCGGCCTTTCCTGAATGTATTACACATAGAACTGTACAACCAAAACCATTGCCATTAGACACAGTAAGCATAAAAGCTACGTCCAGAATAATTTGGACTGTGCAATTAAGTACTGATATTTTTCTTCTAATTCACTCCTAGGAGACAACTTAATTCCTTAGTCACAGCATTTCCATATACGACCCACCATCCCCCCCCCGACTAACCCTCCCTCAACTGAGCCATCATCTCTCTCTTCTGGTTCAGTCTCTGCCATGGTCTCTGTGTACAGCTCTAACCCAGCAACAAGCATTCGTTTTTGAATAATCTTTTTTTTTTGATAGCCAGATTCTGACTTTCTTTTTTTTTAACTTTCTTTTTATTATTCTTTGTATCTTTCACATCGTTCGTCTCCATTCCATTCATTTCCTGTCCCTACACCTCCGCCCTCTGCCTTTGCACCCTTCCCTCTCCCAAATAGAATAAAATCTAAGACAGAGAGAAAAAAAAAGAGCTCACCATGGAAGCTGCAGTGTGACTCAGTGAGTCATGCAGCAAACCCTTTACCCATAAATCTTTATGTGCAAGTGTTCATTGTAAAGTGTCACTGGTTTGAAGCCTCTGGTTTCTGCTACATTATCAATGCCGGGCCCTCACTGGGACACCTCTTAGCTCTCCTCTTGTTGTCCTGTTTTGCCGAGATCCAGCAGCTTTGTGTTTGCAGTATCGGCCGGCCCCTTCACGT
>LOJH01016960.1:6599-22539 GCA_001685095.1 Ellobius talpinus
TCCCTCTCCTCCTCCCTCTCCAGTCCTAAGAGCAGTCAGGGTTTCCTGCCCTGTAAGACATAAAATTTTCCATTTTAAGTAGCCATGAAATTAGTACGATTGATTGGATGGCCCTTATTTGTCTCCTTCAACATACTTGCTACTCTTCTTTCACAAGAATTCCAAGATTATAGTTTTTTGCTATTATTTTTTGTGGGCCAAATATTTTGATGGAAGAGTGCTTGATGACAAAGAGTGTTTTGAAGTTTTCTCACCTTGGAGAGACATTAATTAGAACTGTTTTCTGTCATTAAAACTATGAAAATTGTTTATGTAATTTCCCTTTAAAGATAAGAGGGATGCCATTCAATAAGTAACAGCATTCAGTACGAAATAATGCTTGTACCTGTTCATCATTGTGACAGTCAATTTTGCACCAATTATCACTGAATGTGTGACTGTTGGTCTGTGTGGAGCTTAAGTTCCTGCCCTGCTATCTGGCTTTCATTAGGTGTTAAATATGCTTTGCCTGCCTTGTGCATTTTTACTCTTTTTAATTATATTCATATACTCATTAAAGATATTTCCTCATTTAATGCAGATGATGATACCTATCATGTTATAAAAGGCTTTGTAGGTAATCAAAGATCTCATCTGAATGCAGAGCCAGGGTGAAAAAAATGTTCCATAGTTACATGTAAGATGTGGGAGGACTACAGTTAAATTTTAATGTAAAATTTGTTTTCCCCTTTAAATAACTGCATTGTTCTTTTATATGGAATTTTAACAATGAAAAAATGAGCTCAGTGAGGAATAGCCATCGTGTTCCTGGGAAAGGGCACTAAAAGACGATGAAGCAACACACAGACATGTGTCAGAACCTGTTTCTAAAACAAACAAGCCTGGTATTACATCATTAATTTTGTTACAATAAGAGTATATTAAGGAAACCACAAGTTGATGTTATAAAACTATTGTTTGGTCATCCCCACACACTTAATGTAAAGTCTTATAGTAGACACTTTTGTGTACTAAAGTAATAGTAGATTGAGTAACTCAGTGATGAGTGAACTTTAAATAGGTATGTGGAGAACCTAGTGTTCTTTTATTGCTCTAGGAGCCAAATGCTTGTTATTATAGGAGGTGCGGTTCTAGGCCTGACCTAAGGGAGTTGGCCTGTATGGATTATATAGTTACAAATAACAAAGACGATTGTATGGTTTTAAAGTGCCATTGCAGAACTGGCAAACAAGCTGTTGGTACTGTTAAAGCTGCCCTAATGATTTATAACCCAGAAAGAGGCACATAGTGCTGGGGATTTAGAGAAGATCTTGAATACAACTAACAACATATGTAGACACATTCATGAGGAAACATTATTTACTAGGGTCCTAATGTTAGTGAACTGCATGCCATTGTCCTTGTGACAATATGAAGGAAGTAGTTTACTTCTAATTTTGGTAACTACTTTTAAAATTCAGATTCTAGAACATGTTAGGTTTACAGATTTGACAACATGTGAGGCATTGAGAGGGATAATTGTTCCCAAAAAACTCTTCAATAGTACATAATCCAAAATCATTACATCAATTTTATCTATAGGTTTGTAGACTTAACCAATAAAACAATTAGTTGAAAGTTGTAGTACACATGCAAATACATCTGTATTTATTGTGGCTGTGTTGTCACCATCATCAGATACTTTTCCTTGGGTCCTTTTCTTCCGTGGGCTGGGTAACATGAAACAGTTGAACCCAGATATGACCAAACTATTTTCTCCTTGCTTCTCTTGACTAATCAATCAAATATCTTTCTGTATGTGCTTTAGCTAAATTAAATCATTTTGCATTCCAAATGAATCATTTAAGCAGGCCTTCAGTGGGCTGCATTTTAGTTGTTTCACTGACTATGAACCTGTCTTAATTGTTAACACAGACTTTCTTTTCTTTTTTTTGGTCTTGTGTCTGTGCTAAAGAAACAAGGGACAAATATAACCTCTGTCTTTTTTGGTGGGAGGAAATAACTTAGGTCAACAGCATATCTTCCATTTCAGATGACTGTTAGTGGCACCAAAGAAGCTTTTATTCATCTAAATAATCCCTGAATGAATTTTTAAGGAACTTGCTTTGCTGTTTGGAGACTTGTGGATTTCTCTGAAGTAATTTTTTTACCTTTGAAGAGTTAATAGTTTTTATTAATCCATTTTCAGCAGACATCAAATTGTCAGTACCCAAGGCTTCTGCTTTCTTTCTTCCAATTCTCTGGAGTAATTTACTTGGAAGCACCATTATCTTTTTGTATCTTGTAATATCTTAGATGAGGATACTTACTTAACTTTCAATTAAATTTGGTGTTTGTTTTAAAAGCACTACCTGAAAAATATAACACATATTGATAATAAATGTTCTCACATCAATGGTTTTGAATAGTAAATTTGCTCTATTGGTACACTGCTTGATATTCAAGTATGGGAATCTGATAACAGTGATTTGGCTTATATTTGGATTTTGGCATAAGATTATGTATGTGTTGGAGTTTCCTCTTGTTTTCTTAAACACAATCCTAGAAATTGTCTCATCTCTTCAAATTTCTGACTGTTTTCATTGCATTTTTTATGGGCAAATTACATTGTTCTCACATCATGTAGAAAACTCTGATTTCATACTTGGAGCAATAGGATGACCTAGAAAAGACCAATAATAACTAATTTGTCTTATAATTTGAAAGTATAAGTTAAAATGGTATTATACATTTTAAATTTATAACAATATAAAATATTCAGCTTTCAAATAAAGTTGATTTCTGAACTTGATGCATGACTTTAAATCAATATTAGTACTTTAAAATAACTTATTCTGACCATAACACTATATTTTCCATAGCAAGGAAAGAAAAAAAGAGCAATATTTGGAATAAATTTTCCACTGATAATTTCTTTGAGGGGCTGTGAATGGGGTAAATATCTGAGTGTATATTGCAATTACATTTTATATTTAGATTTTTAATGCATGGAAAACCCATTAGAGTACAGATTTTTAAAAATTTCAAATCATTATGATCATTTATACCTATGAGTAGACTATATGTTTTGAAATGGCACACATTAATATTGGTATTTTTTCACCTCAAGATCTAAAGCATTAAATGTGTTGCTAGAGTAGGCCATTGACTAATTTACCTAATACTTCTGTCAAAGCTTCTAATTACTAATATTATTGCTGTTTGTTTTTTTTCACACCATAACCATTCTCTGTTGACCACTGCATGCAGATAGTAGGAAGTAAAGTTATGGTAAGTACAAAAGATGTATTTTACCCTTAGTACTAAATCTTTGTTTTGGAGATTTGTGATTTTTGCATGCAATAATTAATGTTTGGTTTTCCCAAAGTGTTAAGCTAAATATTGCTATCAATTAATTAAAATTTAGCTAAGTTAAGTACTTTCTTAAAGTTTTGGGATATGTTTTGAAAACACAATATGCCTGGGTTTTCTTGGAGGTTTTCTTTTTTCCCTTGGAAAATTACATGTCTGCCATTTTAGATAACTTGGGTGAAATTGAAATTGTGTACTGTATGTTGTCTATCATTAGAGCATGTAGGGGTATTTCTCAAGTATGGTCTTCTGTTTACACAAGTACTTATAATGATGTTTTACTTTGAATTTTGTATCATTCATGTGTACACACACACACACACACACACACACACACATCAAACCAGTTAGGAGACCTGAAGAGCTGTTTTTGTTGGATGGTATATATTGGCTCTGACTTTTTATGAGTAATGTTTCCCTGGACTTCACATATTAAGTAGATATGTTAAAATTATCAGTTTACGTTTTAAGTCTTTTGGTGCTACCATTTAAGGGTTCTGTACTTACAGTATTGCAGTTACAATATACCTCTTAACAATCCAGATATTACCCGTATCATATTTCAGAGCTGTTTGTAATTACTTTGTCTCCTTGAATGTATATCATTTCTTTGGAGAATAGAGTATGAAGCATCTTTAAAAATCACAGAATAATGATGCATTTAGCCTAGTGAATGTATTTAATATTTACTTCCCCTTTAAAAGTTCCTTATTTATTCCCTCTTTTCCTCTCTCTCCATGGGAGTTGCTGCATTTATCTGTGTGTATATGTGTACATGTTCCATGGCACATGTGTAAAGACCAAAGGACAACTCCCACAAATCAATTTTCTCCTTTCACCATGGGGATTTAACTCAGGTTGTCAGGCCACTGAGCAGTCTTTCTGATCTTATGCCTCCATTTTAAAAAGTCATCTTTAGCTCTGCTCCTGTTTTTATCCTGACAGGAACCCTTGACAGTTCCTAATGACATTTTTTTCTGGAATCAAGCACATACTAGCTTTTAACTAGAATACTCTTCTTTGGTGGCCCAGCAAGTATCTAAGTATCCATTGAAACTTTCATGTTGCAGGAAGAAGCGGTCCCATGTAAGTCCTTCTGTCCACTAGGCTCATGTTTTTTAACATTTTAGAATAAAGCTCTTGCTTGTTTCTTTTTTCCAATCAACGCAGCTTTTGCTTTCAAGAAACTGGCTCTAAAGGGAAAGAAGATAGATGACAACAGTCAGGTGTATAGAACAGAGAGGGGTCCCAAAGAAGCTGTATTGTCATGGCAAAGGCAGAGACTGTGCATGAGTCCTAGAGTGTTCTGAAAGGTGATGTTTTGAGATACGTGCTATGGTTAGATCCAGAGCAGGTCTTTTTTTCATGGCCATTTTCTGATCTCACATCTGCTTCTCACATTTGAGCTGTCAACTTCTGCTGCAGAGAGTAAACTGTAGGAATCCCTTCTACAGGAAATGAGGAAGGTTTAATTTAAAGCAGAGGTAGGAGGGATGCATTATGGTAATTTTATTGTCCTAATTTTATTTTATTTTTTATTTTGCAGCTAAAGAGAGATATGAAACAATATATAAAATCAATCCAGTTAAAAAGACAGCTTCAAAGGGTTTATGTGTCGTGGGCTCACTAATCTTCAAAAGGTGGGAGGAGTATTTTTGCTGGTAAACAGGCAAGTAGAAATTTTGTAGAGATGCTATAGACAGTAGATTTCTCAAATCACCAAATTAAGTATTGTGGTTACTTAGAGATTTTAACATTAGTTTAAACATGAGTGCTGGAAGAGCCAGAATGAAATTGGAAAGATGGGGGATATACAATGAAGTAGGTCTGCATGGCCTTTTTCCTTTCGTTCTCTAACACTGGTTGCAAGCTGAAATAGTAGGCCCTGCTGCTGATTTTTTTATACCATTGCTGTTGCTTTTCATTTTGCTTTAAAAAGCAAACCTGGAAGTTGCCTGATAATGGGACATAGCTACAACTTCATCTCCAGGTCATACTGATTCTAGCCTTGTGATTATTCTGCCTGTACTCACTTCACAGCTTTTGTATGAAGCCTTTCTTTATTCTGATTCCCCAAACCACATCCCATTTCCACTTGATACTTGACTGGAATTCCTGTAGCTCTTTCTTTTACACATGTTGTTCCTTTCTATTTGGTAATTCCTACTACTTTATATATTCACTAAGGGATTCTTAAAAATGACATCCCTATTTTACTTTATAGTAATTAGCATACTTGAAGAGTAGCCTCTAGCTTCTATCATCGTTTGGGTTTGTATTTCTGTGTCTGTAGTACAGAGTCTATATTTTGTGGAAGTCATATATTCATAAACAAATGGGTTCAGTTTCAGACTATGTTGCATAGGGCCTGTATGATCTTGAGTAATTTATAGATATATATGAGCCTCTGACTTCCCATTGTGAAATGAAAATACTAAGTTCAGGATAGGTTTCAGTGGGCTATTCATATTTAATATATTCAAAATAGAAATAAACATGTCAATCATATGTCCAGTTTATCCTTTTATTAACTATAATAGTTATGTAAACATTATTTGAAAAATATAAAGCACAGCAATTACATTATAAACTGAAATTAAGACCATGAAGTATTTTTTTTCTAAGCATACAAAATATATGCTGTTTGTAGGTTTAAAAGTAGAAATGCAATTATTTCTGGATCAAGAATAGTGGGAAGGCTGGACAGTTATGGTGCACGCCTTTAATGCCAGTACTTGGGAGGCAGAGGCAGGTGGATAACTGTGAGTTTGAGGCCACCCTGGTAAATACAGATTGAGTTCCAGGACAGCTAGGACTATTAATACAGTGAAACCCAGTTGGGGGGAAATTCCCCCCTCCAAAAAAAGAAAAAGGTTGAAAGGATTTTGCTGAATGTTAGAAGAAGACTTCATCTCTTTATTGGAAGCCAGGTGTTACTTGCTGTGGGTTATTGCTGGGCTTTGAGACAAAAGTAAAACAACAGAAGCAACATCAACAAAAACAATAGAAACATCCTGTGAGGTCACAAGTTACTACTGACACGTTTATTTTAAAGGGTCACTAAAATAGTTGACGGTTTTCTATAAATTCTTTCTATGAGGTGAAAAGATGAAAGCTGTCAAGAATTTGGAGTAAGATAGAGGTGGGACTGAATGATGACTTTGGGGGCTTCTAGTTCTAAATAAATATAGTCAAACTTTGTGAACCAAAATAGTTTTTATTGCATAGTAAAATATCTTACAAAGCAGATTCAGAAAACAGTTAAAATAATTGACTTTATTTCATTGCAAGCCAGGAATAGTTTATCCATATACATAAAAGTAAGCATTCTTCCATAGAGTAAAAAAAGGGACAATTGACCTGATTATACAATAATACTTTCAAAATATAAATATAATGATTAGACCTCATAGGGTTAAACATAAGGCAATTTAATATAAGTAGTTCAGTGCCTAGGGCAAAATGGGGACTTTAGGAATGTTATTTTTACCTCTGAAAAGACCAAAATTTAAATAGCTGACTTATGGCTAGATATGCTGGTGAAGGCATTCAGTTTCAGAACATATGAGACAGAAGCAGGTGAATCTCTGAGTGCAAGGCTGGCCTGGTCTGTATATCAGGCTCCAGGCCAGCCTGAGCTACATAATAAGACCCTATATCAGAAAAAAATCAATGATTTAACATGCATTCATTCTCTCTTAACAGTGTGGTGACAGGGTCTCATGTATCCAAGGCTGGCCTCATATTCCTCATCTTCCTTCAATAACCTTTACATACTGCCATTACAAATCCTGCCACACCCAAATCCTTTATTTTCTCAACCCAGAGTCATAGGTATCTGTTATATACCAGACAATATTCTTGGAATTATTATAGGAGCCCCTGACCATAATGCCTGTCTTTGCATTCTAATACACATCCATATTCAGAAAAAAAGGACATAAAATACATGAAACAAGAAGAATGAGTTTCTTTTCCCGCTTATGCTAAAATTGGTGGGAGAGAGCAAGTCTCATTCTGTCTCCACCTTTTCCATAACAGTGTTATTATTTAGAGAAAAGATGAAATAAAAGCCTGGAAAATAAAATAAAATAAAAGCCTGGTTTATAGACCTTGGCCTTCAGGCTCCATTTAGGGAAATAGCAGGTTAGTGTTTCTCGTGATTGGACCATTTCCACTCTTGCTTGGCAGGACCTGTAAAAAGCTAGAGCTAAGAACCACAATTTAAATACACAGGTCCTAATTTCTAGGACTCCTTGTACTGTTAGCATGATAAACTATACAGGTTGTACTCATGGAGTTAACATTTTAGTTGGGGAAACATACAGTAAGACATATCAAATATTATGACAGGTCTTGACAAGTGCTATGGAGGAAATAATGTAAAAAAAAGAGAGAGCAGGATGAGAAAGCACAGTGATCAGGGATGTCCTGTTTTAAATAGGCAAGCTATGTAAGCAAGTGAGAATTTTGGGGAAATGGAGAGCGCCATGCAGATATCTACAGAAGAGCTTTGCAATCTGACACAATGCCAAGTGAAAAGTCCTCGAGGCAGAAATGTTCATGGAGTGTTTGAGGAGGGCACTATGGGTAGGTAGCATGGGATGGGCAAAGGACCGGAAGGGGTATTTATTAACAATACAAAGAGCTAGTTCAAATGGATGAATATACATTTAGTTATAGCTAGTGGTCCCCAAACTTGGAAAGGAAAGCTGAGGTCATTTTAGGAGAGCTGTATGGATAGTCATTGGGGAGTCCTGGGTGTTTTTTGAGGCTTAGAATGACAGAATTAGAGGCTTCTGCTGGAGAGGACTCACAGTAGGAGACTTTGCAGAGGTTAGAGACTGAGGACAGAGAGCTCAAGTAAGTGGTTTCTGCAGTGGTATCGTGACTGAGTTGGAATGTTTTTAGTAGGAACTAAATGGAGGGTATAGAGGAGAGAGTAAGGAAGGCTGGATATGAACTCTATCAGCCTCAGCAAATGAATATAAAGGGCAGAAGAGATGTGTGCCTCAATAATGACTGAAATTTCAAGCGTTACTGATTAAAATGACTCGAACATTCATACAGAAGTCAAGAGCAAGACCAAGTTTGGAGTTCAAGATGATGAGTTCAGTTAGATACGTAAATCAAGGAGAAATAGCTAAGATCACAAAAGCAGAAGTAAAGTCTGGCCATGCAAGTACATTTTTTAGTTTTTAAGCATTAACAGAGTGATTTTTAAAATGGGGCTCACTGTTGCAGATTCTGGCTTTTACTATTTAAAGTATACTTTCTGTACCTTTCTGATGAGAAAAGAACATTTATCATTTGAATTTCGTTCACTGGCTCATAAACTGTAGCCCAACTATCTTTACTAAGTCAGGAGTACTGTGTGTATGTCTCAGTGACTTGGTGGATTAGCATAGAGAACAGCAACATATATTTCGTAGTCTGGAGTATTGTCTTTCAGATAGGCAATCTTAAATGTTTAAAAGCTCTTACTTTTTACCTTTTGTAATCTTTCTAAATAATCTCAGTCCAAAGGACAAGCTAATCATACTGAAGGCTCAATACAAGTGTCACTTTTACCCATAATGGGGATGTGAGAATTGTTTTCACTAATTGAGTGATTTACGGGGTTTTGTTCCAAAAGAGAGCCTAGTGGGTTTCTAGGATCAGGATGATAAAGAAAGTAATGCAGAAGTAGCCATAGGAATTCAAGGCCAAACCTGAAGTACAATGTGAGACCCTGTCAATAGAGCAAGAGACTGAGTGATTGCTTTATGGCCAGTTTCTAACTAAGTTCAAATGTTCTTGCTATGCACCTGGATGTAAACCATACTAGTAGTATCCATGAAATACCACTAAGCATGGCAGTATGTTTTTGTGAACTGTTGAGCTGCTATTCTATTATTAAGGTGAATTTTTGCTAGATTATTAACAGGGTCACACCTTAATGATTACTTCATGTTGAAATTATACTTGTGTCATACCAATTATTTGAATCTATCCTGTAAAGAACATTTAAATCTTTTTTCTCTTTTTCCCTTTCTATAATTAGGTAGTCCAGAAGGGGGAGACAAAACACTGATTATTGGAGTTTAAAGTAGTTACTTCATGATGATAAAATATTGCTTTCTTATACTCCAAGTTGATTGTGTTTTTCTAACAGATTTAGACATTGTAGAATAGTTGCTAATGTAAAAGATTTAGTTTTGATGGTGGTAACAATCTTATTAAAAATCTAAATTCAATCAGAATAAAAATTATCAATGCCATTATTTTTAACTATAAAGTAGAAAAACTCATTTGTTTTTAAGATGAAAAGAAGACACGAAACAATTGAATGGTGGCATATAATAAGTGATCTTTTAAAGAACGGCACAGACACTATTAAAGTACCCATTTTAGTCTTCACTAATTTCACATTACTTCAATGACCAGCTACTTTGTCCTTTTCTAATGCTTTAACAGTATGCAAGCTGGCTTGTGTATTAGCCTTGTTTTGGGAAAGGATATACAGGGTCTAGGAACCTGGCTCAGTGGTAAAGCATTTGCCTAGCTGGTTTACAAAAACAAAACAACAAAACCCAAAATATCAAGACAAAGATATCTACATGTATTTTGAAAGATTATTCATTACTTAAACCTATTGGCACCATTTCAAATCTATTCTTATCATGGAGGAGCTGCTGCATCCTAGGGGACAAACTGCCTCTTTACACCTGTTATTTTGGGGGCCCAAATGATTGAGAAGGAATGATCTTTGAGTTTTTGGAGTAGTCATTTGTAAATTGCCAACACTGATGCATGTAAACAGATGATACTATGGAACTTCAGTGGGACAAAAAAGTGCAAAATTACTGGTGCATTAGGGACCAAAAGTACACACTGAGACAATTCCATTTCATCATTGGTCTATAGTTTTTGAAGCCATTGTTTTCTATGCTAAAAGAGATAAAACATAGTCCCTTTGAGTTTTATATCATCCATGTTCACCTATCTTATGCACTCTTGCCTTTTATAATTAATTTCAATTAAACATTAGCTTTGTTTAATTAATATTTAATTAAAATGCTTATAAGCACTGAGAAGGCAAGGGCCATGTTTTTAATATACCTTAGCCATTTTCAAATACGCTGGGCTCATACAGCAATAAAATAATTAGTATCCCTCTGTTCAATCACTGAATTCTTATAGCTCCACTTATAGCTCATAAGAAGTTGAACTGCTTATGAACTAAAATCAGAAGACTGCCAGTTATTTTATAAAGCATCTCAAAAACAGTCCTCATTCTTTGGAAATTAAGTTCAGTATCATAAAAGTCTTTTTTTCCTCTTAGAATATAAATAAAAAATTAAGTATCTTTCTTCTTGATAACTTTTCTGCTACACTTAGGAAAGTTGCTTGTTATAACCCATGAACTCTCTTAGGGCACTTGAAGGCTCAAGTGGCTGTTCAGTTTCTTCTAATTAAAGTTCTCCTGTTAGATCTGTCTACAGATTGGGGCCTCAGAATTGGTAAGTATTCATTTATAACCCACTCTGTCTCCATGTTCTTTCTCTCATTTTACTCAGAGTATAGACGTGTCTATGGAAGTGTTCTTCTTCCTCAGTTTAGATGTGGGTGAAGAATATTGAGAAGGGTCCACCCTCTGCTTCATTCTTTTCCCATTATCCATCATTCTCTCAAAATAGCTCTTCATCACATCAGCTAGAAGTATTCTGATTGTTCCCTTATAATTTTCTCCAATTGTGTTTGCTCACAGCATATCGTATACAGTGAATCATACTTCCAGGAAACCTACCATACAAAATGAATGCTTAATGCAGAAATCATAACAGTTGAACAAAGGGATGCCTAATTCTTTTATTTCTGTTACAGCCTAAAGTATTTAAATTATGTGTAATACATGCTAAGACATGTTCCTTGTCTTCTGAGAGTTTATGAGTATTTTATTTAAATATTACTATTTAAACAAAGTTGATGTTTAACTGAACAAATTATAGCTCTTGGACTTCGAAGGCCTCTTGCCAGGGATTTACTGTTTATGCCTGAGTGACTTGAGGTAAAAGACTAACTTTTCTTTATCCTACATCTCTATATGTATTTTCGTATACTGATGGAGTTATGAAATACTTGTAAACTGTCAAACATCCTACTTAATAAGCCATTACAGTAATAACCAGTTAAAGAGATAATTCTTATGGTAGTTCCTAATACACATTTCAAGAGAAATGTGTTGAACCACAAGTGCTGGCTGATAATGCATTTATGCATTTGTTTCATTACTTAGTGTTTTCTTTAGGAGCCAATTATGCTTTTATCCTTTGTAAAATCTCACATTTTTGATATTGCTCTTTGGCTAAAGATAATGTTCACTGTCGCTTCTTTATGAAAAGGCATAAGCAACTATGGGTGTCACCCCAATCTTGCATTTAAATATGAAAAGATTCATCTTTAAAGTGTGCAGTCATGGCATCATTTGTTCACTTAGTCTGACCTCTTTGCTTATATATACTCTATAAATTAGCTGTTTAATAACTTTCTAACACTGAAGTTATGGAAACTGAACAAAAGCAAAGTTTCTGACAGTAATTTCAGATTTTTGGTAGTAGTTAAGAATTTGACTTCTTTTAAAAAGTAATGTAAGTATAAAAGACCCAAATTCTTTTAAATACATGATTTAAAAGAAGACTTCAAAATTTTATCTCTCTTTGTAAGAGCAATGCAATTCTGATGAGCAAGGGGCCAGGAAAAGAGGGAAAGTGATCCGAGGGAATGAAAAATAAAGTATACTGGCATATATGCACAAAAGTGTGATAATGAAACCTGCTACTTTGTGTACTAATTTAAAAGGTTGATTTAAAAAGACTAGTGTATTATTTGAAAGCTAGTGAAATAACTAAAGGGAATTGTGCTGGTTAGCCTTTTGTCAGTCTAGACACATCTGGGAAGACGGAATAGTAATCAAGTAAATACCCCATAAAATTGACCTCTAGGCAAGTCTGCAGGGTATTTTCTTGATTAATAATTGATGCTCAAGGACCCTACCCATTGTGGGTAGTGCCATCCTTGGGCAGGTGTTCTGGGTTCTATAAGAATGCAGGCTGAGCAAGCCACGAGGATCAAGCCAGTAAGCAGCACTTCTCCATGACCTTTGTGTGGGCTCCTGTCTCCAGGTTCTTGCCTTTACTTTCTGCTTTGATGATGAACTACATGAACTATATCCTGTAACCTGCAAGAGGAGATAATCCTTTTCTTCCTGAAATTGCTTTTAGTCCTGGTGTTTATCACAACAGAAAGTAAACTTGAAAAATGACTCACAATCCTGTACCCCTTACATAAAATGCTGTTAATATTATAAGTTTATATGTAGTCAATTCTTGGCTGCATGATTATGTTATTAAAATTTTTTGCTCTGATTTTTATTGATATACTTTCAGAAATGCATATTTTCTTTATAATGATGTAAACTGATAAAGAAAATTTTGGTAGATTAAGTATTTGATAACAAAGTAGTATTGTAATAAACCCAGGCACCCTCAGGGGTTCCTTAATTATAGTTACTGAAAACTCAATATCCAGAAACAAATTTCACCTTGTGTGGTTGTGGCATGATTTTATCTTTAGAAAAATTGAATATTTGAGTAGTTTGGTCCATTTTAAAATGTACTTTCCAGTATAGTTTGATAAAACTGATGAAAAATAGCCATGGTCTCTAGCCTATTGTGGAATTAAAGTAATACATACATTGCCATCAGTATGAGAAACAATGCTTGGTATATATTTTCTCAAATTGATAATTATTCATATTTACAAGGCACAAGTAATTTGGAGACAAATCTAATGGTATGGGTCAATAAGTAGTAGCAGAAATTCATCAAAGAGTTTGACAAAATTTGGCAAGTTCCACCTTTCCTTGTTTGTGGGTAGGGCACTGCTGAATTACTATTCCAAATGAAGCAAGGTTTTCATTTGGAAAAATTACTTGTATTAAACAGATGACTAGGCTAAAATAGTTGCTAAAACAATTTCATGCTTTTGTTTTTAATGTAGTCCAATTATAAAATGTCAAATCAGATTGTATGTGCGTACACAAGTGCCCAGTTCTAATTTCATTTTTGAGTTACCACATTTCAGGAAGTTGATTAAAATCACCCAAAATATTTTCTAACCTTTTTGTGTATAACAAATGAAATGAGTTAAAATGAGTTTGGAATTTTGGCAGATAATGCTTTGATTAAATGAATTGATTGATAATTCTATAGTTACCCATTTTGTTTGCTTTATGAATGTGTAATGAACTCTCTGCCAAATTTTCTTATTTGCTCTAAGGCGTACAGAGTCACTATAATGTTAGAATGCATACTCATATAGCTCTCACTCATTCTCATGTTAAAACATTATATTATACTATATTTGCTCATTCATTTTTTTTTTCTTATTTCACTTTTGTCATCTTTTGGAGTTTTTGTTACTGATTTGTTGTACTTCAGCCTTTCATGCTTAAGCATGCATCACCAAAGAGCAAGGGTCTTCTCCAACGTGAGCAATGGATATAATCAAATTTGAGGTTTGTTTTTTCACTGATGTGATGTTGTTATTCAACGAGGGCCAATTTTCACGTTTCCCCAGCTATCTTAATACACTTTATAATTATATTCTTATAGTACAATTGAAGATCAAACTTACTGTCTAAATCTTCCTCATATTCTTCAATCTAGAGGACTTTGGATGCATTTGAATAGTTTTTGTTAACACTTTGAAGAAATCAAGTCAGTTATTTTGCAGAATGTTTCTCAGCCTTGATTTTTCTTGTTTCTCCATGATTAAATTCACGATAAATATTTTTAGTAAGGATGTTATGTAGGTAATTCTTGGCTTCAGAGCATCTCATTATGAGACATGTGGCTATCTGGCTGCCTCATCATAAGGGCTGAGGAAGTGAGCTCTATATTTGAAATTAATAAGTGATAAATAAGATGATGTTTTGAGACCATGTAAGTAACCTGTTTCTTAGCAACATTTTATATACTTTTCACACCTGTGGAAGAAATTTTTGCTCCAAGTCAGTTATTTCTTGCTTTGTTACAGAATGATTTTCTGATTTTGACTTTATGCATTTGTTATATGACATTCTTCTATAAAATAGGACATTATTAGCCCCTCTGTTCTGTTTGAATTTAAAAGAAAACATTCTCTCGTAGATTGTTCATTTTAAATTCATTTGCACAACTTATTGATAGTCTGTGAAAAACCTTTCAGGTTTTTACTAAAAATAACATATAAAGAAATTAACTAAATGACATATGTTTAGTTTGTAATGTATATTATTTTTAAATCCTCTTTAATCCAGAGACTGTTCTGTTTTTTTTTCCCTACAGACAACATTTGACAAGTGCAACACAACTTGAGGTAGCCAAAGACTCAACTTGAACCGTTAATTTATTGCAGTTATGTTTGGAACCTATATTGATCGCTGCAAAATCATTTTGAATATTTTAAGTATTAAATTCTATTTTCCTTTTTGAGACAGGGTCTCTCTATGTAATCATGGTTGTCCTCAAATTCACGATGTTGACCAGAGTGGCCTCAAAGTCACTGAAATCATCTTGCCTCTGCCTACTGGGTGCTGGGATTAAAGGACTGTGTCTCCATGCCCAGCTTGATTCTAGTTTTAAAAACAGGATTTTATTAAGATTTGTAGTTGGCTTACAAAGTAATGGGTTTCACTATGTCATTACATACACACATCCATACATATGTCACACATTCACTCCTTGCTCATCACTCCATTTCTGGTCTCTTCTGTCCTCCAAATAGTTCCCCATATATTTTCATATTTCTTCTCTCTCTCTCCTCTCTCTCTGTTTATGTGTGTGTTGCATGTATAAACTATTTGTTAATATAGATTCTGCATGAGCGAAAATATGTAAAACTTTGCTTCTTGCCACCATTACTCTCTTATGTTTCTTCCCATTAGATCTTCTACTTTTGTATCTTATTTATATTTATACATACTTTCCACATATGAGACAAAGACAAAGCAGTCACTACTTCTGATTCTGGCTTATTTTGCTTACAATGATGATCTTCAGTTAAAACTTACTTAAAAATCTTTTTTGGACCTGTGAGTTCTTACGGTAGATCACTATTGAATGAGGATTCTTTTTAGTCATCTTCCTGTTCAAGGTTCATTACTGTCTAAATGTTAAGAAGAGTTTGTGCTTTGTATTATCAAGAAAGAATATTCAAATATCCCAAAATCTGTTTTGAAATGTAATTTGCACTGCTGCTTTCTGGAATGTGGGTAAACACTACATTCCCTTATTCATAACTTTGCAATTTCTTCATTCTAGACATTTGCAGACATGCTCAGTAAATTCTACAGGTATCCCCAATCCATAATTATGTTTCCAAAAGAGGCCTCTGCTTACTTCAAGTTTAGTCAAAAATTTGGAGTCCTTAATCTGTTTCCTCCATACTGATGAAAAATTACCTACCTTCCTAGTACTAGCATTTCTTTCCATTCTAATAGAAAGTTGTCAGCATAAGGAGAGCTGACTGAGAAGCCAAGGACAATGGATCTGGGCTTTGATTCTAC
>LOJH01016961.1:0-13163 GCA_001685095.1 Ellobius talpinus
GTGACAAAATGCCATTCACCTGGTTACCTAGGAGACAGGTCTGATGTATTTTCCCACTCAGTTTATGTGTTGGTATAAAAGCTGTTTGGAGAATAAACGCGGGAAATCTTCAGTAAAGGAGAAGCCTGAGATGCCCTTCCGTGATGATGGTGTAAGCTGTGTCTGGTTATTCCTTGAGGCTCCGTGCCCTTCCAGTTAGGGAAAATAGTTATCTATGTTGGGGCCTACGGGCTCTAAGATTTTAGTTTTTGAGACAGGGTCTTATTGTGTAGCTCTGGCTGTCCTGGAACTTACTCTGTAGACCAGGATGGCCTTAAAGACAGAGATCCACCTGCCTCTGCCTCCTGTGTGTTAAGATTAAAGGTGTGCACTACCACCACTCATCTGTAAAATAGTGTTTGAAAATTAAATTTTAATTGGAAAATTCAAGCCTCCTACAGTGTTCTTTTCAGCTTTGTTCCAGCTATTCTAGGTCCCTTTAATTTCTGTATAACCAGCTTGTCAATTTTCATTAAAAAAATTGGTTGTTGACAAGGTCTGTGCAAATCTACTTTGAGGAGTAATGCTATCTAAAACCTTCTGTCTTTCAATCCATGGATATGGGATGCTTTCCACTTGGCTCTTTTAGAACTTTTAACAGTGTTTGAGTTTTCAGTGTAAAAGCCTTGCACATCCTTGGAAATTTTATTTTGAAGTATTTTATTCTTCTTGATGCCATTGTTGATATACTTTCATAATTTAATTTTCAAGTTGGTCATTGCTAATGTATAGACTTACAATTGGTATTATGTGTTGGTCTTGTATAGGCTTACAATTGATATTATGTGTTGGTCTTGCTTTTGAAATCTTGCTCAGCTCGTTTGTACTTTAATGATTTCTGGCATGTGTGAAGGGGTTGTATGTATTTCTTGGTTTCTCCCATGTAAGTTATTTAACAGTGAAACTGATTTAGCTTAATTACTGCCACTGGAGAAAGAAATGTTCTTTGAGTTTCTTGAGAGAAACCTACTGACTCTCCAGGGGCAGTCTTAGAAAAAATTAATAAACTCTGATTTGCATCTCTCACCAAATGTTACAATATTAATATTAACACAATTATTATTGTAATAATAACAGGTATCACCTATGGAAAGGTTTATATTTTTCAGGTTTACCTCCGTTTTCTAAATAGTCCTACAAGGTAAGGATCATTTTATACTCGTTTTAAAATAGAAACTGAACCTAAGGAAGCAGGTCATGAATTTTCATGGCTGCAGTTAATTAATGATCATTGCAGGAACTCCCACGTGAGCCAGAGGAAAGAGGTCTGAGAGGCAGAGCTCATACCTGGAGATCTTGGCGTCAACTGTCGTGCAAAGCACTGACTACTGTTTCTTGTACACTAAACCCTACAACCTATAACAGTGGTTCTTGCTCCCTACCTAAGCACTAATGGAGAATCCTGGGACTTGGGAAAGGTCACATACAGGAAAACTTTATTCCAGAATTGCATCTGGAAATGGCTCCCTTTGGCTTTCTATGAAAACATGTTCTGCAGATGGACAGGATCTTGGATCCAGGCTTGGCTGCCCCTCAGTGACCCACAGCCTTTACTGAACAAGCAGTTCCACTGAGTGGTGATCACTTGCAGAACCAGTGGGGTCCACCACAGTCTGGCCCAGAGCAGCTGGCAATTGCTTAACAGGGCCAGCACTTGTTTATGTCACCAGCCTTTAAATTTACTACTGTGGAATGACATCGTAAAACTGACTTCAATCTGAAGAATTTTAAGCATTAAAACATGACTTAATTGTCTGAAGTATACTGCAATAAATGTGTTTCTGTACGAAATCTGATCATTTGAAGGTTTGTTTACAAGCAATCTCCTTTAATGAGTATCTTTTCAATATGAAAAATCAGAATCTGTGCCACTTCACTGATAAATAATAAAAGCAACAACAATGCTGGTTGTGATCACTATTGAATCTTATCCAAATAAACATGCAAATAAAAGCAGAATTAGCAAATGCAATTGTAGGGTTTTTCAAAGGACTTTCTCATGTGTCATTACATTGGGTTGCTACCACAATCTTGTGATAAAAGTGCACTTATTTCCATTTTACAAATATGAAAACTGACATTCAGCCTCAGCCTCAACAACCACCGTCTCAGCTATCATGCCAGGTATTACAGATCACTGTGATCTTAGCCACCGGTGCTCCTTATCTACCGCTTGAAGCTCCTTTTGAGACGAGTATTGCTATTTCTGTTCTGCAGGTGAGTCTTGGGGAGGGTTGAAAGGTGTTCAGCACTGTAGCAAAGAGAAGGCAGGGGAGGACTTGAGAGCAGTTCTTTATAGTCTAAGTTTGTGCCCCTCCAGTAAGGAAGACAATGACAGCTCAATTCAGGAGATTGCCAGTGACCTATGAGGACACAGGACTAATTGACTTCAAGTCCTGCTGGATCAGAACTTCTGTTTATTATAAACAAAAGCACGATGCATAGCTCATTGATTCTTATCCTAAGAGTTCATAATCTTTAACTCTTTCCTCAGTTTATCTAAAGCCCCCGCCACCTCACCTACACACTATGACCAGAAGTCAGTATAGACTATAAGCAAATTGAGATTTATAGTTGTGGAAAAGTGAGACGTTAGCTGGGCTTTCGCACAGACTGATGCATCCTCTAGCAGAGTTTACTGGATCTGTTAGATACTAGCTCTGGAGGATAGCACTACGGAGTTTGGAGGTACTCCACCCTGCCCCATGCCACATTGTTATGTTACTCTCTCTCTCTCTCTCTCAATGCATGGGTGTGTGTGTGTGTTAGTCAAAAGGAGTTAAAGGTCACAAGAACGGCAAAAATCGAAGTACACAAGTTATATGACTCTCAGTCCCCAAGAGCCCTGTGAAATCACAAGCTTGTCCCTGCGCATTATTTTTCCAACAGGGATGAAGTGAGGAGGCAGAAAATCCTCAAAGCATCTCAGCAATTATCTCATACCCAACTTTCACCGAATATTTGGAGTGTCCATAGACACCCGTGCGTCAGCTATGAACAGGGCATAACTTTTTCATCAGTCAAGAGCACTTGGATTAAAACTAGAGCCCTCTGATGAGCGCTTGCCATGCTTAATGAGTGTGATATGGGCACTAGTAAGTACCCAGAGTTTGAGACAGATTCTCATTGACCATAGCAAGTTTATAATTTTGTCATCACCAACACAGTTTCAAAGAAAATGGAACCAAGTGTCTAAAAGTCATGTGCTTAAAATCACACAGCTAGTAAATTTGAGAGTCTAGGCCAGATGTGTTTACCCCCATATCACTGATTCTTTTTACTGCCAGAGGTCTGAGCAGGAGAGCAGTGGGTAGGTGTCTGATCTTGAGAACGGCTGAAGCTCAGCACCTTCATCCTAATATACAAATGATAACAGGCTTGGGATGCTGTAAGCAGATAAGCAAAATTTGTGCAATGGTTGCAGCACTAACTCTGCAGGTTTGGAGAGAAAACAGGTAATTTTCAGGAAAACACCTCATGAATTGTGAAAAATCATTTAAATATAAATTGCAAATAATTAGAACTTCTGCAGAAAAGAGAATCTATAAAGATGGATTGATTTCTTATTCAAAGAATTCAGAAACAGTATCCTGATATTTTAGACTTGGGCAAGTATCCAAAAGGTCCACCAGGGGACAGTTTCCCGCACTGAGGCTAAGAATACATACCAAAGGAAACAAAAAGGCCATACTCAGGTGTGTGTATGTGTGCATGTGTGCGTGCGTGCGTGTGTGTGTGTTTCTTTTCAGTTTTGCAGAGTAACACCTATTAGTTTGCACTGATTCTGAGTTCTGACCCTTTGTCAATCCAGGCCCTGATATGCTCTATGATTCTCTCTGCACCCAGTGTGAAAGCAAGGGTAAGAAGCTTATAATAACCTCTCTGAATGGTGAGTTCCCAAGACTTAGAGGAGTCTACTGTAATTTCAAAAAAGAAAGAGCTGCCTTTTCATCTTCCAAAGGTTGCTTAAGAATATTTTTTAATTCCTGCCTGACAGTGCGTGCGTCCTCTAGGATGAGACTGTGATCTGGAAATAATAACATCTTGATGTCGCAACAGTGCCGCTCGCCGTACTGCTGGAGGGCAACAAGCCAACTTGGCTCATCATGAAGTTGGATACAGGCACCTCCTCCCAATGAGCTTTGTTTTCATATTTAAATAAATCCTAGAGGCACAGTCAGTATAATTGGATCTTCAGGGGCACTAAGAATCAATTTGACATTAGAAAACTTCCCATAAAGAAAAGATCATCAGTGGCTATTGACTCAAACCTGGCCATTTTACAAATAAAGAAACTTATCTTAGAGACTCCTTGTGTGAGGCCACTTGGACAGGTAGAATCTTTTTCCAGTTTTGTAGATACATTAGAGGCTTGTTCCCATTAAAAAAAAATGACACTAAGAAGATTGTGTCATAAGTTTAATTCTCCTTACTGGGTGCTAAATAAAATAATGGCAATTCAGTGTAGCAAACGGAGAGGGAGCTACTGGAACCACACAGACCTGAATTCAAATTTCATTTAGCTTCTTAATCGGTAACAGGTAATTTAATTTCCTGTGCTTTGAGGTTTATAAAGTGAGGATATAATATACGGCACTATTTAAAGATCTTGAATTTGTGAGTGCCAAACAACTAATTAAAATGGGCAGAACTAACACAGGAATTATTGGGCCTTATAATGAAGCCATTGTAATAAATGAAAGGGTAGAGGTGGTGCCAACCTCAAGAAGGACTGAATAGAAAGAGTCAGCAATTCTTGGTCTTTCACTGGGCCCTGCCTCTTGTCTCTATATGTCAAGCAAGGTCTCTCTGTGAGTCCAGCTCCTCTACACAAGGGACACAGTCAAGCTGTGTGCCTTGGCCTCGCTATGAGAGGGAAGGATGCTTCCCTACTCTAGTCTTTCTTGTATAAGTCCCATACGACAGTCTTCATTTGCTCATTTTTGGCCACACGACAACTCTCCCAGACAGGAGGTGGCAACTTCAAAGTCCCTATTAAAACCTGCAGTGTGTGGATGAGCAAGAGAGACCGCTTACCTGAGGGAAGAGTGGTGGTTATTAATGACCGAGATAACTACTATGGGACTATGGGTATCTGCTATTGTACTTCCAGTCGGTCTACTAAAGGTACCTCATTCAGGACTGCCATAATCAGGAAGGCGAAGGACCTAAAATGCCAGGCACCTAGTTGGAATATTTATCTGACTACAAAATTTCTGATGTAATTTTAAGTGTGCATCAGGCAAGATACAGAGTGTGTAAGAGTGTCTCAAGTAACCTGTAAGCGGCAAAGTGACATTATCCAAGTGTGCTAGGGTTTAGGACACTATGCAGAGTCTTCCTCATCACTGAGAACCATGGCACTTTACAAGAGGACTGGCCAAAACAGCTTTAAAGTTCATGTTTTCTCTTCTGATCTTTCACTAGGCCAACATATAAAACTCCAAGAATAGGTTCTAGAGAAAACAAATACTGATCTCTCATAAGATTTGGAAGGGAGGCCCGCTAGATGGTTTGGCTTTTAAAATAATCACTCTGGAGAAATGACTGTGGAAGAGAGGGCAAAAATAAACAGTTCTGTCAGCAAATATCCCAGAAGACAAGCCTGGTGTTGATGGGGCTTTACCCGTAGAGGCAGAAGTGGTAATCAATAGTCAAATCCCAGGAGCACGTGGATGGTAAGGCCTATAGACGGGCTGACTGTGAAATGCTAGCCAGAGGTAAAGTCAGTGCTGGCAGTAACATGAAGAACTTAACCCACACTGGAGAAAGTGGAATGCTGCTTGCTTCGCAGCAGAGTCTTCCTGGGTCCTACTTTGGGGGTGTGAACTTGAGATCCTGGTCCACAGAGGGCAGAACTGGAGCTAATGGGAAAGACTGGGGTGGAAGACGTGAGTGTGGCAGTCACCAGCTGGCTGATTGATGCCCAGAGGTCAGCTGGGACCATCCTGGATGTGAGAGGAGACAGACAGACAGGAACAGAATTGTGGACCCTTACATTCCTGTAAGAGAAGCATCCATTGAGACTGCTGGGAAATCAGTGGGGCTGACTGCCTGAAGCTAAGAAAAGCAAAGCGTTTGCAGGAAGCACAAGGGAATAGACAAGACGGCTGGTCCTGATGGTGATCGTGCTAAAATCAACGCCAGTGGAGTTATAGGGGCGTAATGTCATCACAGCGAACACAGACAGCTCATGGGCATGGGGAAGAGGCATGGGGTTTATTTCAAGTAAGAGATGGGGCACCTGGAGAGGATGCTGAGAACAGAAACATCAACAAAATACATGTATACTCAAGATAGAGATCCAGTGATGCCTTAGGAATTGAAGTTTGAGCACTATAATAAGTGTGTGTTATAAATTCCAAAGGCTGTACAAGGACCAGGTGTTTAATAATACAAATTAAGCGAACACTTACTCTAATCTTTCTCAGACTGCATCTCACAAGGCACTGCACCACGTCCCCATTTCCAGTGTTTATGATGACATCACAAATGTTGTCCTGATGGACTTCTCATTTGTGTTCAACTTATAATAGTTACATTGTCTTCCACAATAATAGCTATTGAATTTGAAAAGTGAAGAAATTGTTGGTGTTCCAATGAGCTCACCCATTTCAGTGCCTTTCACTCACTCCTGTCTATCAAATCTAAAGACAGATGAAAATGCAGATTTGGCTGTAAGGTTGTACCAAATGCTCCTACAAAGAAGACACCAGTGGATCTTGAGAACTACCAAGGCATTGTTATCTAAACACGGAATTTAATCAACCTGTCTCTTAAATTCATCTTCTCTCTGCTCCGTACTTCCCATTTCTCCTAATTCTTCCATAGGCAAAGTCAAAGACATATAACAGCACACATTCCATGAATAACCCTGGTTACAGGAAACCAGAGAAGTTAGTGACAAACACCTTTCTACCGATTTGAATGACAAACACCTTCGGTGATAAAAGGCAGGGAATATCATGGTTTGATTCCTGTTTGGGGACTCTTGAGGAGGGACACTAGCTGGCAGGTCATTTCTGGGGAGAATGACCAGCAGTTGTTACTGCTAGGGCAGGAGGACATCTTTTCACAGTTGTGGCAAAGGCTGTGGGGTGAAAAAACTCCTGGTGCAATTTAAGCCTCAGAGTAAGATATTAGTCAGTGAGACCAAGTGAGATCCTTATAGAGGATGAGAAATCTGATCCTCGTGAATGCGTCCATCCTTCCATATAACTAGTGGATTGATGTATTATATTGAGAATGGGTCTGCCATCAAGTCCTTTAGTTTCACTTTGTCTTGCCCTCCATCATAAGAGTCTCTGTACCCTTTCAAAGCTGTCTTCAAGAAGACCACACCAGATTTCGGTCAGAAGTTTTAGCCAAAATAAATGACTTTTCTTTATAATTTACCAAAAATATTAGCAGCCAAAACCTACTGAACTGTCCAGAATGTGCCATGGTTCCTGGCATCTTATGAGTTTTGCACACACACACACACACACACACACACACACACACACACACTCTAGTCCACTGGTGACAATGGAAGGTTGACATATCATTAGCTGTTGGTTAAGTTAAGGCCAACTAATAATCAATTAATCTCTTGTTTAGTCCTAAATAAGTTTTAAAAATACATTTGTAGAAATATTAAAATTAGTTGTCCATGAGATATCTGTGTGGAAACTATATTTAATGTTGAAATGACTTGAGGTGGTGGGAGTTGGGAGTGGCCATGACGAGTCAGGTGAAATGGTGAGGAGTCAGACATAGTGAGCATAGGTGTGAAGAAGCAGAGGGGCCATGGAGGACAGGCCAAGGAGAAAACAGAACAACTCTCTGGAGAGAAGAAGCATCATGAGAGAGAGCGTGCTCCTCAGCAATGGAAAGCAACACAAACAACAGGGAACTCCAGTGTTTCCTTGGCTTCTGTCTTGATCTCAGTCCTGGTCAGGATGTATCTCCCAATTCGAGCGCTGTAATTGGAGGAAACGTGTATAAATCCGTTTCTTTGCAATCAGAAAGCACTAAGTGGGGGACATGCTTTTAGCTGCATTTGCTCGCTTCTTCTTTAAGGCTAAGAGGAAGGAGTAGTGAATGGGAAGAAGAGATGGACAGGGGAGGGAGAGGTGGGAAGGAGAGGCGGAGGATAGAGAGGTGGGGGAAAGAGAGGCAGGGGAAAGAGTCTGTGTTCTGTGTTCTCATCAGACAGAAGGAAAGAAGTGCTGAATGATATTTGCCTTTAGACATAAAGTGTGTGGAGCAGCCTTCAGACTACACACGCTCCTGCTAGCTGCTGTCAACTGCAGTGTGCATACTGTAGACAAAATGATGAATTATGAAATGTTAATCATGAAATGTTAATCATGAAATGTTTTATGCACCAATGAAACAATAGGTGGCAACAGAGAGCGGAGTATAGCACAGCCCCAGGGACATCATGGTTTCCCTGAGGCCCCTTTTCTTACACTCTTTCTCTATCTATCTATCAGTTCTCTTTCATCAAGCTGTCCTTTACATGTGCTTAGAGCTCATTCTGTGAGAGTGGAAAGGCAGTGACAGATACATGTCACACAGAGCTACATGGTCCTTCCACAGATCATGTCACACAGAGCTACATGTCACACAGAGCTACATGTCACATGTCACACAGAGCTACATGGTCCTTCCACAGACCCACAAAGAACATCCTACTAAGGTATCGGCACTGCGGCTGATGTTTAGATCATAGTGATGAGAACCTATTTGCTGTAAGACCTCAGACTAGTGGGAAACAGTAAGATGACCAGCAAGGAAGGGTGACAATCCACAATGTATCCGGTACAGAGTCCTACGGGGACGCTGAGGAATAAACCCCTACCACCTTAAGGTCTTTCTGAGAGGTCAAATAAGCTAAGTCTTAAAGGAGAAAGGAAGAAGAGAAGGGAGTTTCAAAGAGACCTCAGCACAGATATTTAGAATTCCTTCCAGATGCATGTTGTGATAGGTTAACTCCAAACCCAAATAATGAATTACCAGCACGGCATATATCAGGCATCTTAGCAACTGAGCTATTTTTGGACCCGCTGCCCTCCTTCATGCTCCTCACATCACACCGCTCACACTGCTCCTCCACAAGTCTTGTGAGGACAGAACTCCAAGCTCCCTGGAAGCCACTGTCTGGCTAATGCTTTCTGCTGGCAGGAGTGCTTGGGCGAGGGGGCACCGAGGGGAAGTGACTGCACCTCTCCATCAGGAATTAACTCAGTCTACAAATACCAACGAACGCCTACAGTTTGCTTATTTGCCTTCCCCACAAGACTGCAGCTCCAGAGGATGAGAAACTTGCCTAATTGATCTTTGTGCCCTGGGAGGCTGGCACAGTACCTGGCCAGCTGAGGAGAAAGATAGGTACACAAATGAGAACCTTTCACCTGTGGGGAACAAAGATATTAAAAACCAAACCAGACCAAAAATCACGATGCTCTGGAACAATTAGGGACACAGGAATAGAAATAGCTGGCACGAATATATTTAAGAATATTATGAAGCAGAGCAAGGAGGCCTCACATCCAAGAACCGTTAGAGGTTCAAGGCATGATAGTTGAACGGAAAAGCGGCCCAGGTTTAGGAAGGCAAAGGACCCTGATACAGGAGACAAGTAAAAATAGGATACCTGGGATGGACGGGAGAGTCCAGGGTGAGGATGAAGCATAGCCATCAAAAAGCAGCAAAAAGTTGAACTCTGTACAGAAGTACCAACTAAGTGTGGACGTGAAGGCATGATGTGGTCAAGAGAGGCTGGCGTTATGTGTCAAAGGACCTTGTCACGGTTGGTGTTAGGTACCAATTTGGCGAGTCCAGAGGATCCACATAGTCGCTCATCTGAGTTGAGAAGAGGCTGTAGGTGTGAATGGCATCCTCCAACTGCTTTAAGCGAGGAGCATTATCCTGAACAGTGTGCAGCATCTCATCCAGTCGTCGGAAGAGGCCAGACAGGTTTCCAAAGAGGAAGAAGTTTTACCTCAAAATGGTAGCACCAAACCTTGCCAAGTTCCAACCTCTTTGCCTCACCCACGAACTTCAGACTCAACCCCAGCCTAAGTAACTGGTCTGCCAGCTAGACTAGCAAGGTTTAGATTTGCCAGACTTCATGACTCTATGGGAGAATTCCTTAAAATAATGCCCTTTTACACACACACACACACACAACATGCACACACACAAACATGCATACACACAAGTAAGTGCACACAAACAGTCTCATATTTGTTCTGTTTCTGTAGAAAACCTATGGTGATGTGAGCCTTAATATCATATTAGAAAGAATTAATCTTGATTAGGTAGCATTGGTGTGCTGATAATGCCATGGTCAGGGCTGCCATATTGCCTGTCCATCTTTGCATTGTGACAAGGGAGGAGATAAGAAACAGCAGATCTGTGCCTGTCGCCAGTAATTCCACCGAGCTCTTGAGTTTCCTCAATTCTAAGGCATTTCAGTCAACAGCCCTGGGAATTACTTCCAGACAATGACAACAAAGCTTGTCACTGTAAAGCTTACAAAATGGATTTTCCCTTCCCTGGTATTAAGCGGCGCTGCTGTGATCACCAGAATTCCCAAACACAGCTCGGTTGCATCCAAAACCTTCAAGTATAATTACATATCAAAACACAACAGAATTAGTTTTGTATTTTCAAAAAGAGATGTCATCCAAATAGATTTTTATCATTTCATTTTTATAGCTACTTTGAGGCTTTTATGGTGCCTTTTCATGGGTGTTCAAAATGTGTTGCTGACATTATAATATGAATTTGTCATTCGGCAGCATTAACTACAAAGAGCATTTATCAGCATTGCACCAAGTGTTGTGAGAAATACAGAGAATTACGATAACATCTCAGCTATCCAAAACGAAGAGGGAAATCTCATTCTAGAAAGCGGGGTCTCTCCGTTAAGTCAACGAATTATTTATTACCATGTATACTGTGTGTCATGAACTCTGGCAGTTTGGGGATGAAGAGATGAATCAAGCATGGTTCTTGCCAAGAGTATTTATGATAGGAAAGGAACAGAAAGATAAACAAAAGTAACCCAGGGTGTTACATATTCCTTCCTACTATTTGGGGGGCACTAAATCAGTCTTTATTATCAAGCTGATGCTAGAGGTAACCCTTAAATCCCGAGTCAGCATCTGTCAGTCACACATGAAAGCATCAGAAATAATGGAGCAAGAGCTTTTATGTGCAAAGTTATAAAACAATAGAGACTTTAATTTTTGGAAAATTGGACATAGGGGTGTATTGTCAATCTTCACATTGTGCCTGGAGGAGAGTACATATTTATATGACCAGCTTGGTGTAGATGGTGCCTACGGTGTGGAGAAACAGAGAGAAGAAACCAACAACTCCAGGAGATGAAGCAAGCCCCACATTAGGAAGAGCCCTGATTCTGACAAAGGAGATTTTATCAGGCAGGTGGCAAGGAGTCATTTTAGCTCCTGCTACTATGGCTTTCTAAGCTGCTGCTTAAGTACCCAACAGTCTTGTTCCATTACGCTGCATTCTTCCCTTTCTGTAAGTTCTTGATCCACAGAACACTCAACAAAGAAAAGTCCCAGGACCAGGGGGCATCACTGTTGAATTTTACTAAACACATAAAGAAAAATGCACACAGATCCTTATCAAACCTTTCCAAAAATTAAACAAAAAGGTAAAGACTTTCAAACTCATTTAATAAGGCAGCACTATTCTGAATCTACAAGAAAAATACGGACCTGTATGAGCATAAATGCAAATACCAGGAAATTAAATCCACAAAATTTAAGAAAGCATTATATATCAAGTTGGGAATCAATCTATCTCAAGACCCAGCAAGACTGGTAACTCTTGGGCATATACCCAAAGGATACTCAATTATACCACAAGAACACTTGCTCAACAATGTTCATAGTAGCATTATTTGTAATAGCCAGAACCTGGAAACAAGCTAGATGCCCCTCAACTGAAGAATGGATAAAGAAAATGTGGTACATTTAACAATGGATACTACTCAGCAGTAAAAAACAAAACAAAACAAAAACAATGATAACATGAAATTTGCAGGCAGATAGATGGAACTAGAAAAAAAAATCCTGAGCGAGATAACCCAGACTCAGAAAGACAAACACGATATATACTCACTCATAAGTGAATATTAGATGTAAATCAAAGGATAACCAAGTGGGAGAGAAATGAAAGAGAGGTCTTGATACAGAGAGCCACTGTGGGGTTAGGGAGAAACCTAGTGCCAGGGAAATTCCCAAGAATCCACAGGATGACCCCAGCTAAGACTCCTAGCAATAGTGGAAAGGGTACCCCAACTAGTCTTTCCCTATAATCAGAATGGTGAATACCCCAACTACCATCACAGAACCTTCATCCAATAACTGATGGAATCAGATGCAGAAATCCACAACCAAGCACCAGGCTGAGCTCCAGGAATTCAATTGAAGAGTGAGAGAAGAGAATATATGAGCAAGAGAGGCTAAGATCATGATGGAGAAATCTACAGAGACAGCTGAACCAAACTCATGGAAAACTCATGAATTCTAGGCTGACAACTGTGAGACAGTGGTGAAGCTTGGACTATCTGAGAGGCCCTTGACCGTAGGACCAGACTCTACGGCTGGTGCATGAGCTAGCTTGTTGGAATCCATTCCCTATGGTGGGATGCCATGCTCTAACTTAATGCAGTCCTGCCCCAACTTAATGTGCCAAACTTTGATGACTCGCCATGGGAGCCCTTACCTGGGTAAGGAGTGGATGGGGAGCGGGCTGGGGGGAGGTGAGGGGTAGCGAGATGAGGAGTGGAGAGGGGGACTGTGGTTGGAATGTAAAATGAAATTAAAAATATAAATTAGTTAAAAAAGAAAAAAGACAACATCTAAGAAATACCTCAAAAAGAATACAAAGTTGATTTAATGCTTAAATACCAATTGCTATAATATGTCACATTAACAAAGATTTAAAAGAGCAGTTGTCTCAGTAGATACAGAAAAAGCATATGTCAAATGCCGTATTCTTTTTTTAAGATTTATGTATTTATTATGTACATGGTGTTCAGGCTTCATGTTTGCCTGCAGGCCAGAAGAGGGCACCAGATCTCATTACAGATGGTTGTG
>LOJH01016963.1:11899-34435 GCA_001685095.1 Ellobius talpinus
TGGCTTGCTGGGTAGTTTCCAGCGTCTGTCTCCCGGGGACTCCGTGACTTCTCCCTGACTCCTCCTTTCTTTCTCCCAGCATTCAGCCTAGATTTCCCTGCCTACCTAAGCACCATGTAGCAGTGGCTTACCGGCAAAGGGTGTGGGCCAGGCTCAAAGATAGAGGACATTTCTGTAGGAGTCCAAACTGAGCAGGACTCCTGCACATTTGAAGAAGTAACGTTTGAGCTAAACTACTGGGGTGCTTGCCCTTGATAACTGTGTTGTCCATGTGCTGAGATGCAAGAGACCTCAGCTGCAGTGGCAGCCCCTTCTCCTGAGTAAGTCACTCCTAGATTTCACTAGGCAAGTTGGGGTGCATTTGACTTCAAGCGAACATAACCACACGTGCAGTGGCCTAAGCCATGGGGATAGGCACTGTTTGCTGGAAAAGGGTCCCAAGAGTTACCACTCCCAGGGCTACCTTGACAACTGTACAGCATCAGGATGGTTCTCTGGGTGCTCTTGGTGCAAAGGAAGAGAATATCACACACTTATAAGGAGTCTAGAGGCAGAAAGAAGTGGGGCAACCTTAGGCTTCTCTTTACTTCACAATTGCCACTCCAGCAGGACCTACTAGAGGAAAGAAGTTTTGAAGATAGAGCCATCACGTAACCCTGAAGTTAGGAATTAAATAAAAACAACAAAGATGTGCTAAGTCAGTAGGAGACCTCATTCAAAGGTCAGGAATGATGATGGATCCTCAGGCTGATGACTTAAGTGGGACCAGATTTCTTCATTCCTTGCCTCTGTTTTATCACATCAGCTCAGAAGCTAGAATATTGTCCCAAGAGGTATCACGGGTGAAAAACCAGCTGGGTGGAAGGTGAATCTTGGTGCACAAGCCTGATGGCAGGAGTGTCCAGGAAAGACTTTTCTCCAGATGAGCAAGTAGGGTCAGATGTCCAAAGCACAGCCCTGGTACCCTTGTCCCACCCTTCTCCAGCATGCTAGGTTTACTAAGCTGGGTGAGTGATCCCTACCCATCACTTTACTTGAGTGTCTGGGGTCCCATGTCCCATCACTGCCACAGGAGGACCTTGTCTTTGGAGAGGGAATATCCTGGGTACCTCCTTTGGGCTCAGAATGGGCTTTAAATTGATAAGCTTCCAAAAGGCCCCACTGTCTTAGAAGACAGTGGGCCCTGTCTAGCCAGGGCAGAGTTTTGGAATATTGAGAAATTGAGAACATCGAAAACAAGGTCACAGAATGTTGATGTATTTTAAGTACATATGCTTGAGATCTACCACAAACATAATGGAATAGGGTTATGTTCCCTACAAAATAAGTATAGAATTTACCCACTTATTAACTTACAGGGGCAGAGTTGGCCACATGGTCCTATCATACGACACAGGCTAGAGCTTGTGGTGAGCATTGTAACAGTTCACCCCAAGAGGTCTTTCTGGAACTATATCTCATGCCTTATTTGATCCTTGCCCATGCTCCTTTGTAAATGAGTCGTTCCTTCCCGGACACATAGAGAAGCCTGTTGAACTAGTAAGGTGCATTTTGTGTTGTTGAATTATGTGAATGAAGACATGAGTCATAGGTTCATAAAGACAGATAGCACAGGCAGTATCTGTCCCACCTAACCCAGTGTGGAGATCCCACTAAGTGTATGTAAGGGATTTGCAGTGTCTCACCTGAGGTAGAATTTTCTGTTACTCTAATAAAGTCCCCAATGAAATTCATTTGCAAGAAAAAAGGTTGATTTTGGCTCACAGATTTGGAGCACCCAGGCCAAGATCAGGTAGACTTTGATCTACTAATGGGTGTGCCATGTTAAAGGTGAGTGATACATGGTAAAGAAAATTCACATCGTGTATCAGAGAACAAGAGGAACAAAAAGGTCTGGGCGTGGTGGCTCACCTCTTAACTCCAGCACTCAGGAGGCAGAGGCAGGAGGATCTCTGCGAGTTCCTGGACAGCAAGAGCTACATAATGAGGCCCTGTCATAAAAGGGGGCCAGAGGCTGGAGAGATGGCTCAAGGGTTAAGAGCAATTTCTACTCTTTCAGAGGACTCAGGTTCAATTCCTAATGTCCACATTCCTAAGCTCACAACCTTCTGTAACTTCAGTTCCAGGATAGCCAATGCCTTCTTCTATCCTCTTCAGGCACCAGGCAACATAGTATATGAACATACATGCAGGTAAACCATACACATAAAATAAATAACATACATGCAAGTAAACCCATACACATAAAATAACTTCTTAGAAGATAAAGAAGGAGCTAGGGTCCACTCTCAATTCAAGGGCATCTCTCCAGTGACCTAAGGATCCCCTACACGGCCTTACCTCCTCCCAGTAGTGCCATCCAGGAAAGCATGGACCCTTAGGCAACACCTTCCTGGAAGCTAGAAGCAGTGTCCACCTCACGTTCAACACCCATAGCCATTATGTGTTCCCCTACTCCTTCTTCCTTAGCACTTCCCCTCTGTATCAGCTGGGGAGCCAGCAGTGGTCTGCCATGACTCCCAGAAACCTCTAGTGGTAAGTTAGGAAGCTCTGGTTGTGAGTGATTAGGACACAATCAAACTGGCTTATTTAAATAAAAAGCAGCCCTCTGGAAAGCTGGAACGTAGCTCGTTGGAAGAGTGCTCTCTCGCAAAGTCACAAAGTCCTGGGTTCGATCCTCAGAACCAGAAATAGAAGACAGGAATGGCAGTCAGCTGGCCGATGGTTAAGCAGTCCAACAGCAGTGCTGTAGGTGAGGCTCCCTTCACCAGGTGTCTCTGACTCCACAGCAGAGCTTCCCCACCAGACGGAAAACTGGCTGCAGTAGCTGCCCCTAAGCCAGAGCACAAGGGCCATCTCTCCCCTGAGTACTACACAAGACCTGGGATCTCTGCCATCTTATTGGCCCAATTAGTACCGAGGCCTGGCACTGAATCAACTACTGGGACCAAGGGATAAGACTCTTATTGGCTGAGGGTTCCTAGGATAAGAATGGATTTCCCATAGGAAAACCAGGAAGTCACAATAAAAGAGAAGTGGATGCTGAGGAGGCCATTGTAAGCCACAGTGAGTCTTTCCTTGACTTGGGCCCTGACAGCTGTGCCTCTGTGTCTCCTGAAGAGGGAGTCATGTGGTAATGGAAGGCCAGCCAGGCTCCTTCTAGTATGTACATGATAACCAAGCTGGCCTGGAGCCAGTATTTCTATTTCCATAATGGACAGTCAGGGCCCTCCAGGATCCCAAGTGACAGACAACATGGACGTTCAGTTCACCTCCCACTCTGCTGGCCTCACCTTCCTTCTCACTCAGGCTGTTGAAGGGGCAAGGTAAGGTTGGAGATAAAGGGGGAGATAGGTAGTTGACAAGAGATTGGGGTCTTTCCCAACCTGTCTGAGACAGCTGGGACTGCCACAGTGAGCCTCATTGTAGTTCTGCTGGGAGAGGTGCGGTCATCCAGCAAGGCTAGAGCCAGGCTCCCAAACTAGACAGGCTGGGAGTTCTGTCCCTGCCACGTGCTGCCTTTGTACTTCAGGCTCACCGCTAGCTGGGCTTCTCATTGAAAACCAGAACTGATCATGGCAACTACTCACGGGATTGCCCGGCTAAAATGAATTACCACCAGGTAAATCGGAAATCTAAGAGCTCTGTAAAGGCGGGTTTCCTACTGACCTGCCTCTCACCACATGTATAGTGGCCAGCCAGGTCCAAAAGCCCAAGTGTCATAGTTGCTCAAAACCAGACAGAAGGACAGTATCCAAGGGCCACTGAGCTACCACGGGGAAAGAAATAATGCCATCTCTTCAGGGAAGCCAGAAAATGCGGAGCCCGAACGCTTGCTCCTTTCTTCACTTTACAAGGAAGAGCATAGGGGCCTTCTTCTGAATCAGGCCCAGCGAGGCCTGGGAGAGAAGCCGAAAGACATGGACTCAAGAAGGGAAGGAAAGACTCAGAAAGGAGGAGAATAGCAAACAAGGCTGCATGACTGCAATGTCGGGAACACTGGGTTAGAGTCACCCTGTCAGGTGTTTTAGCCTGGACAGTCCTGGCCCAAAGCAAACACTCCTGAAATGGCAGCTGCTTTATTTCTAGTAATGCCATTCCCCACCCCTCCAACTGAAAACATCTCCCTCTCTCCTGACAGCATCAACTCATTCATTAATCCATTGATTCACTCATTAATTTGAGACATATTTACTATGTCCTGCTATACACCAACAGGATTTTAAGCACTGGACACAGTGGTGAACCAAGATCAAACAGGCCTCTGGACCCCCAACTCAGCTGGTGAGCAGAAGCACACACACACACACACACGCACACACCCCAGAGTTCTAGGGAGATGAATGAGGCCTTGCCTGATCTTTGCAGAGGACAAGCTAGTTGATAAAAAAAGGAGGTAAAGCTATAGTAAAAGACGTGAGAGGGGAGAGGAGGGAGGAGGAAAGAGTCGGGGAGGTGGATCAGCATGCGCAAAGGCTATAAAAACAGGATCCTGACCCAGTATGAGAGTCTAAAAGAAGCCCAGTGTCCATGACACCCAAGAGTCAAGAATGGCAAGAACAGAGGGTAAGGCAGCAGGAGGAGGTGGGGCAGCCATGGAAGAAGAGCTCCTAGGCATGCAGGCGTATGGCTTTGTTTCTGGCTCAGCCACTGCAGGTTGTAAGCAACCTCGGTTGGATTACCACGGCTGGAGAAGAGGTCACAGTTCAGCTGCTCTGTGAACAGTGACAACAGGAAAGGGCTATGAGACCCCTACATCCTGGGGTGGAGAGGAGCGCTGTCAGGCCAGAGAATTGGCCTTGTTCTGGGTCTGCCTGTAGCTTGCCTGACAGGGTAGCTCTCCTGGTTTCCCATGGTGTAGCCTGCAGATATCTCTCAGGGAGCAAAGGGAGACCCTGTTGGCCCAGCCCTGACCTCCCTGCATCTAAGAAGAAACCACTGCCAGCTTATGCAACCAAAATGCCGCTACCTCCTATCTTCAGTGCCAGCTTGACTCAGCCCCACCCCTAGCCTCAGTTCCCTCATCTGTAAATCAAGGATAGATTATGTACTTGTGATAAATAATCAAAGCCAGTTCTTGTCCAGAAAATGCTACAGTAACACACTCCACCACTGGTGCCCATAGACCCTTTCTGGCCCATGTGCTAGCAATCCCACATCCTCTTCTTCCTCCTTTCTTCTGCAGCCTAGAAGCAACCATGGCTTCCTGAGGACATGTGGACTAGGATCCTTTACACAGACAACCTCCCTTCCCCCAAGATCTCTGGCCTGAGGTCTCCAGGGCAGAGTCCTGAAATAGCTCAGTGCTTAGCTCTGTGGGACCCTGTTGTTTCTCCTGCCTTCTGCCTTCCTTCCTGCTGTAATTCCCATCATAGCCCCCACTTGCTATCCAGAGCCCAGACCAGCTTGTTCCCCTGATGACAACTGACCAAAGAATAGAAAGATGTTTCCCCTGGCGCAGGGTGGCTGTCGAGAAACAGTAGACCTTCAGGTCAAGGCTCTTACTAGGGGCTCAGTCTCTGTGCTTGTGAACCTAAGTCAGTGGTTGTCAACCTGTAGGTCATGACCCAGTTGGTGTCAAATGATCCTTTCACAGAGATCACCTAAGACCATCAATCAGAAAGCACAAATATTTACATTACAATTCATAACAGTAACAAAATTACAGTTATGAAGTATCAATGAAAATAATTTTGTGGTTGGGGTCACCATAACATGAGGAACTGTATTTGTATTAAAGGGTCACAACATTAGGAAGGTTGAGAAACCACTGACCTAAATGATGATGTCCTTGACACTTCACCATGGAACCAAGTCCAGGCATTTTACTCTGCAGCGAGAACGTGGTACTGAGGTCACAGAATAGCGTTTCTTCTTGTGGAGAACCACAGAGCACAACCTTTGCAGTCAGACAGGGCCAAGGGTGCAAGGGGCTCGTGTGACCCCAGGCAGGTTCTTCATCTGTAAGATGTAAATAATATCAGTGTTTCTCAGGCAGGATATCGGCTCATCTGCCATAACAAAGATGCCCAAATCACAGCAACATATGCAAAGTAGCCTTTTTCTTATTTGCAGGGAGAAGCCTCCTTTATGCTGCTCTGTCACACACATTTCTGTTTCTACCCTCATTGTGATCTGAAGCAACTCTAACTACCCCTGCTAACCCGCAGCCACAGAGGCAGGAGGGTGACCATGGGAGTCCATAGATTGCCACAGGGCACTCCGCTGGTAAATAGTCTAACACAGGCAACATGGCTCACCATTAGTGAGGTTGTGTGCCGGGGTCACATATCCTTCTCCCCAGGAAGAGGCCTTTATGCTGTAAGTCAAGGAGTAGACTCCAGAATGTAGGCCCCTGGTATGTAAGTTAAGGGAAGGCCCAGTGACAAGCAGTGTTTGATACTGACTTGGTATGTACTAGAGTCGCAGTTCTGGCTGGATATGGTCTCATCATGTCAATTTGCTTCAGGCTTTAATCTAAGACCCAGGATTCTCTCCTGGTCCAGATGTCAGACTGAGGGCCAGCCTTTCCTTGCAGGGCAAGGACCTTGCTTTGGCTAGCTAGTACCTCAAAGGGCTGGTCCTTAACCACTCAACCTCAGAGACTCAGCACTCCTCCCGCCTGCTCAGAGGAGGTTCAGCAGCTACATAACTCTTCCCTTGATAGGGTGTCCCCCACTGTCTCTGGCAATCCCAAGTATAGCACATTGCTGTGGGTCTGTGGTCCTTTGCTGAGTTAGGCTTCCTCCATCTTGAATGCATCTCACCTCTCAGGGAGCCAGTCGCGACAGAGACTGCATCTGTTTGTGGGAACTACAGCATACATTCCCCGTGTTAAGCACCCAGAATTCCATAGCAAGGAGGCCTATTGACTTAAGGCACCATGTTCCACACACTTTCTTGTATTCTGAGTAACCCTCATAACCAGGTCCCTCCTTTCATACAAGGGAACACAGGACTTTCATACAAGGGAACACAGGAGGCACAGTGTAAAGAGATTCACTCAAATTAGTAATGTCAGTTGACAGCAGAGCTGGGATGAAAACCAGGTGCCTAGATCTGGCCCAGAGATTTCCTGCATGTGAGCCTCTCCCCAACTGTAAGGGGAGCAAGAGTCACACTCCCACACTACCATGCTACCTGCTCCATGGCCTTAGTATCCAAGAATCATCCTTCCAGGACCTTGGCAACTGCTTATCTTGCTGTTTCCTTTATGCCATGGCATAAAACCATAATGGAACTGATCAGCCTGTGGTTAAGAAGCCCAGGTTTAGCCACAGTCTCTCCTGCCATCATCCTTCAATGTAGCTGGGAGCTACATAAGGCTCGGGGGCCCCTTGCACTCGGTTTGCCTCCAAGAATAGCAGAGAGGAGCAGTCCTGGACAGTCATGTGTCATAGAGTAATTCACTCATGCCCTCTCTTTTGCCCCCATGAGAGCACTGCATTTTTTGACAGGACCATGAGTGGTATGTCAGCTCTGTTAGCATCCTCATTTGTAGATGACAGTCCGTAGTTCAGAAATGCTGGTCAAAGGGCATCCTACTAGTCAGTGATCACACCCAGGCACCATGCTCATTTGTAGATGACAGTCTGTAGTTCAGAAATGCTGGTCAAAGGGCATCCTACTAGTCAGTGATCAAACCCAGGCACCATGCTCACTACTAGTGAGGAAGTGAGTCCAGCTCATCCATACCCCGCCATAGACCCACAGTCTTAGACCAGGGGCTGGACTGTGCCCCTCACATCCAAGAATCATTAAATACTGAAAAATGAGGAAAAGGCCAGTGCCATAGCAACTCAAATGTCAACAGTGCCCTGGTCATAGCTAGCTACTGACAGATAAGGCCAAGGTGCCTGTAGAGCAACAGAGCTCCCCCACCCCATCTCCATACCTAGGAAACTGCCCAAGTGTCTCCATCTTGGCCATGCAAGGACCAAGAAGCTTGTCCTTGGGTCCACAGCCTTACATCTAGAAGCTTCCAAGTTATCTTGGAGGAAGAGGACCAATCCCAGCCTCTGGTGCCGGCTTTCTTGAGGATAAGTATGTGTTAGGGAGTGGGGAAGGAATTGGAAACCCATCCTTATCTCTCAAACCTCAGGCCCTGGTGGTGAGAGCAGCCGGAATAGAAGGTGGTATCCTCTTCATGCAATTTCTTTCTTCTTTCTTTTTAAAGACAGAGTTTCATAGTGTACCCTCAAATGACCTCAAATTTAACAATGCTTCTGCCTCAGCCTCCTGAGTGCTTTAGTTACTGGCATGCAGCACCATGCAGGCCTCAGTGTGGCTTTCTGGTATCTGTCAGGAGGATCAAGAGCACAGGTTGCCTAGGACCCCAAAATAATCAGAAGACAAGGCCCTGAGCTCTTGGTCTGGTATAGTCCATCCTGGCCCGAGGTACTCCAGCCTTGAACTCAGTGGACAAGAGGAAGAACATTGACCCTTCACAGAAAAGCAGAGCCCAGCTTTGCCCCCACTGCCTGCTCAATTACAGACATGTCCCTTGCCCTGCAGCCTCTTGGTTTTTTTATCTGTTAAAACTCAAGAACCAGAGCTAAGATTTCCCCCTCCGCCCACCCCCACTGCAGTGACAGAAATCCTGAAAAGCTCTGTCAGTTCTCCCAGAAGAACTCAGCAACTAAGTTTAGGTGGTAGCTAAGCACATAGCCCTTCCTTTGTGTCCAAAGGGGAAAGAAAACACAAGCTCCAAATGCAGCGCACAGCGAACTGAAGATGACGTTCTCCCAGCAGAAGAGCCAGTCTTCCCAACAGTGCCACTAGCCAGGAGGGGAGCCCCTCTGAGCAGCTAATGTGTGTGGCACTGTGGCACCAGAAAAGGGCCAATAAGAGATGGCATCCATGCCCAGTGGGAGCACTCTGTGAATGCTGTCGGGAAATTGAAAATCAGCTCTTCCTCTGAGGATTTGACCACTTAGTCTATGCCATGTCATAAATCAACAATAGATAAAAAGAATGTAGCCATCTTGCTAAGTGCTAAAACGTAGGAGCCTGAGACTCGAAGAGGACAGAACTTGGTTGGACAAGAGGCTTCTGAGGAAAGAGGCTGAGGGGAAGGTTTGCGTTGGGAACGAGACTGTCTTGTGCTGTGGTCAGAGTGTCCCAGGTAATAGCTCTGTGGTCATGTCTGGTCCGGGTGCTGGCTCCTCAGTCTCTTCCCCTGTGAGAAGATTTCTCCCAGGCAGGACTGGCTTCTCAGGTAGGAAGCTCTGTCCACATTTGCCAGTAGCTTACGAAGGTAGATGTTTGTAAATTTCTTTTACAAAAGATCCAGCGTCTCTGTTGGCTCTCAATACCTGCTTAGAGTATGCCGAAGAATATACTCAGGATGTTTCTCCTACCCTTCTACACATAAGCCACCAACACACAAGTTGGGGCTACTAAGTCAGACAACTGAACTCTAGTGCTGCAGTCCCTGTCTGTGTCAAGGGCAGCCATGTCTTGGGGATACAGGCAGAGAAGAAGGGCCGTCCAAGCTGTCAGTTGCAGTCTGATCAGCCACTCAGCTCCCTGAGTGACTGATAGCTGGAGGTGGTTTTCAAGAACTCTACTTGGTTAGTGAGATGGCTGAACATACGGAAAAGGAGGAGAATGCCAAGACCAGGAGCCCTTTGGGCAAGTGGGTGAGGGCACTGTCACAAACAGTTTGCACATAGTTTATTGATTAACACACACCTCCAATGCCAAGCACGTGAACAAGTGTTCCATGGCACCATGCGGGCATGTGAAGCTCACCAAGTAGAGACGAGAGGGTCCTATCAGACATCTCTGCTCTAGTCAGGCTCCCAGACAGCAGCTGCACCCCTGCCCCTACTCTCCAACTTCCACAGCCTCACCAGCCCCCAGCCCAGAATCTGGAATCCATTCCATACAACAGCCAAAATGAACTCCCAAGTTGTACGTAGCCAGTGTCCTGCCCCTCACAGATGCTTCAGAGACCTAGCCCTTGGCCTTGTGGCTTTTGTCTGAGCTGTCTCCTCTCTTAACCTTCCAGTCTCAAATCCTGGCTCTGCAGTCATCTCCTTTGGAAGCTTTTCCTGACTCCTTGATACTCAGCATCTGGGAGCTATTTCCTTCAGGGCCTTATAGCACTGTGTGTATGTGTATGTCTGTCTGTTGGTGTCTGTGGTGTGTCTATGTCTGTATGATGTGTACATATGCATGTGTGTTAGAGAAAGACCCATGCCTGTGTCCTTGGTTGGGTGTAAGGAACAGAGACAAGTTCATAAGGCTGACTAGCATTAGTAGGCAATTGCTTTGAGAGCCATTGCCGAGCTGTCTCCCAGCTCCAGTGTACACCTCTCCAATCCATTCTCCACAACTGAAAGGCTTCTCCTGCTTCTGTTCCAGTTCAGCCCAGAAAAGCGCTGTCTTCCTGCAGTCTCTGAGCTGTCCTGTCCTCTCAAACTGCAGGTCTAGCTGTGCCTAGGTACCCCAGCCTCCCAGAGCTACCACAGAGAACTGAGTTCCCTATAGGCTTGTATTGTCATTCATTATTCTCAACCCCAGTCCTCCCAAACTCGGGCCATAGAAAGCCAGGATTACAGAAGATTTTACTTTGTTAGCATAGCCCCATGGGAAGCCCTCTGAGAACTGGATCCCTTTTTTCCTAGATCTAGGCTCTGGTTTTGACATAGCAGTAAATTCTCTCCCTTCCTACCATGACAGTCCAGTGTGAAAGTGTGGATAATAGTGGGACACACTGTCACATGCGTGCAGTAGCCAGCTCCTCTGTGGAGAGTGGCTCTGCTGTCCCTTCAGCTCTACTCAGTCTTCTGTTGGACTCCTGCCACAGGCCAGCAGTCAGGGAAGGGTAGTGGCTTGTGTCTGAGCCAGGATACATTCATTTCTTTGGTCAAAACTCAGTCTCATAGTCCCACTTTGAGAGGAGGCTGGGAAGTGCCTGTTGTTCCTTGAGAAAGAAAGGACTTCATGCTCTTATCAGTACACCAGATACCTCTGGTATGTGTTTCAACCAGATTGCCGCCAACTCATGGAAAAACTGCCGCCAGTGGAGTTAGAGGCCTGGTCTCTTGGCCCTTTTGTCTGTTGCCAGTTAGTACTTGGACCTGGCTAACTCAGAGAGCTTCCCACTGTTGTGACAGAACAGCCCTAGCTCCAAAAATGCTGACATGGGATGAGTATGCCATGTGGGGTGGCTCTGGAGCTTCCTTCCTCATTCTGTGTGCCAGGCAGAGGTCTGGGGACATCTCCCAGGTGATGCTAGCAGATACCTGGCCTGGCATATAGACTTTGGTGAAGTACAAGTTTCAGTGGTAGAAGGTCAGCCTTTTATTTCAACTTTTCAGTTGTATATATTTTAATGTTTATTGAAAATAAATCACCAACATATCAAGTATGTAATTTCACATATACTTCATATAAGATTAGTTTCTAGGCTATATAGATATGGGTAAATAAAATTGGCACTTCAGTGGCAAGTTGGGGACATTGTATGGGATAAAAAGGCTCAAGTGCAAGACTACCTTGTTTGATGTGTGGTCCCAGTGTGCTACCTGTATGACCTCTCTGCTCCCTTCTCTGTAGCTTGTCCTCACAACACAAGCCAAAAGCATGGCAGTTGTTATGTCAAATGATTGACAATAGAACCTGGCACAGAGTATGTGTTTGATGCACATTAGATACTTAGATTGTTAGGGAACACCATATTGTATCATTGAATTGTACCAACAACCCTGTGATAGGTATTATTACTACCAATTTATCAATGAGCAAAGCTACTTGAGTAGCAGAGCCACATTCTAACTGCAGGAGTGCCTACTCTGGCTCTGGCAGTAACTTAGGAGGCCACTCTTGGAATGTCTCGTCTGTCTCTGAGCCTCACACTTCCCATGTTGCTGGGATAGTCTTGCTAGGTCATATGACAGAGTATGACAATTGTATAAAATTCCAAAAGCACTTTCCAGAATGGCTGCACTAGAAATGTGTGAGGCTCCATTCTGAGACACTCTCACTGACATTTGAATTGTTATTCTTTTTCATCTTTTTCTATTCCTTGATGACTCAGGAAATTTAACACCTTTTAATATGCCTTTTGGTCATTCTATTGTAAGATGCTTCAACTTCTTGTTCTCACCATTTATTAGAGTTTTATCCATGAGTTACAAGGGGATTTTTAAAGTTTTAGTAGTTACTGGGGCAGCAGTGCCACGCACTGACATGTGGAGGTCAGAGACAGCTCAGGAGTCGGTTCTCTCCTTCCTCCGTGTGGGTCTCAGAGATCAAACTCACGTCATCAGTTACCAGCTGAGTGATCTTGCCTGCCATTGGGATTTTTATATCCTGCACACAAGTTCTTAGTCAAGTCTGTATAGACCATAGCTTGCCTGTAGGAAAGGAAATGTTTTTGACTGCATTAATTGACGAATGGTGAATTATCAGCTCTCAAGCTCTCCGCCTAGCCCTCACCCTACTTTTGAGTGCTGGGGGAATATCTGCAGGTAAAGGAGACGCATAGACAGCCCAACTCCCAGCTCCCAGGACATCCACCTCTGTCCTCGGAGCCTTATTTTTATGAAGTGTGAACTGGAGATAGTAAGTCACCTTCCTCTTTGGGCTGTGGTGAAGATGCAATGAGATGGTGATGGTGACACTCGTGAGGACCCAGCACCTAGCTGGGTGTGTCAGAGCTGAGATGTGGCTGTTGGCACTCTCGCTAAGGCTGTCAGTGCCCCAGGCTGCACATCCCAGGCTCCCTCTGTCTCCCTCTGTCTCCCTCAGTATATATATATATAGGAAGCACCAGATCCTTTCCATTATGTAAGTGAAACCTTGGCTGCCTCTTCTACCCCTTCAGTAGTCTTTCTTCTCCCTGTGCTCTGAAACTGCTCCTGTGACCAGCATATCCCCCTGCTTCCTCTTCTCATTGTCTACCCGATGTGTGCTGCTACAGTTACCAAAGGCTACACTGGGAACCCTGGGCTTCTGGGTGGGTTTTGGGGAAGACCATTTTGCAAGGGCAAAGCTTTGCTATCAATGGTCTCACTCCTGGTTATAAATAACAGGCTCTATTCTTAGCCAACCAGTAGCTCCTGCTGCCCTGCCTCCTAGAGCCTCCACTCGGCCTCTGGCTGTTCTTACTGAAGACAGGCTACTCCTTTGCCTTTGGCAGGGCCCAGTCCTTTGATACGTGACCAGAAAACTCAATTATAAAGCCAATTACTGATTTCCTGAGCTTTACAAGAAGACATGAAAGTTTGATTAAGTTTAAATTCCTCATTGGCTAATTGCCAGCCAAGGCCAAATGGGCTGTGGGAGATTTTTGTTCCTGATTCTGGTATTTTTTTTTGTGGCAGTGTTCCCGGGATGGGGGAAGGTTGTGTTATGGTCTTTGTGCCCTCCTTACTTGCTGAAAGGCTCTTCCTCTGTTGTGATGCATGAGATGTAAATCCCCCAAAGACTCGTTGCCAGGGTGACAGTCTCCGGAATTGAGCTCAGCTAAACAAAGTCCTTCAGATTTGAAGAGAACAGTGTTTATTTCCCATGCAGAGGCAAGCTCTAGCAGCCCGCAGCCTTGTTGCTTCCAAGGACGCCTGCCTGCATGAACAGGGGTACAAAAGTAGCTCCCTGCTCCCTGGTCTCCTCTGTGTATCTACAGCAGTGTGGCTGGACTCTGGCTGCTTCCCACCCTACACAAAAGGACAGTCAGATGCTGAGGCCACAGGGCATGGCTTCTGAGAGTGCCTATGACCAGATGGTTACCTTGCCCAAGAACCTGCAGTGCTGGCCCTCAGCCACTGACCGGCTGTTAGGTGCCGCACTAAGGCCTGGGATAGGTGGTGTTGGGGAGCCTCCTTGTCACCTAGCTATTTCAGCCACTTCTGAGAAATAGAACTGGCCTGTGATCAGAGCAGACCGGGACTCCAAGACAGCGTCTGAGTTGGCTCTGGGGTGGCATTTCTTCGCCTGGGAATAAAATGAGATGACCCCGGTTTCCCAGAATCTGTTGTCATTCTAGACCTCTTCTTGAAAGATGTGCACCATCTAAGAGTCTCAACTGCCCCCCCATGCCTAGAATTCCCCACATAGCGAGAGAGCCCTTTCCATTTCCTAGGCTTTTAGGGGTCTGTAGCCCTGGCTGAAGTCCTGGTGCCCCTGGAGGAAGAAACATCTGCTTATAGAGATTAACCCTCAGCTAATGGGCACTAAGGACAAAGCCCAAGGTGGGTCAGATAAACCTCACCTACCTCCAAACCCCATTATATCCCAGATGTGTGACCTCTTCCCACAGGTGACATTGGCAGTGCTACACACCTTACAGAGCATCGACACCCATACATATCCTCTCATCCACACGGTAACCTCATGAGCCAAAATATTCAGTACAGTCAAGGAAGCCATGACCCAGAGTGGCCAACCTCCTTGGCCAGCACCACACAGCTAGTGCATACAAATTCTAGACTTGGCCTTGGATTCCAGAATCTAAACCCTATCCTGTTTTGCTGGCACACAGCCTCCAGCTGCATGGATGTCCTTGGGCACAGCACACCTGCTTGATTGGATTGGCTTTGTGTATGTGTTTGTTTTTATAAGGTGAGAATTTTTGTGAGGCCTGAATTTGGGTGGGTTTTTTTCTCTTTTTTTTTAATGAAACTGTACAGCTTCCTAGTAGAGTTGTAATTAGGAAATGCTGTGTTAGTCAGCAAGGCAGAATTGAAAAATAACCAGGCAGTGCTGGATGGAGTGCTCTCCCCCTCCTTCAAAATTCCAGTTTTGCCACACTCGGGGAGAGGGAGTTGTGAAGGGAGGAAAGATGTGTGCAGCTGAGCAGGGCCAGGGAGGGTGAGCTCCTGCGCCATAGAGAATCCAAAACAACAATGACAGTTGTGTAGGACACTTTCTCTATCTGTGTAAAGGAGAGGGGAGGGAGGAGGGGAGGCCAGGCCTTTGTCAGGAAGGGATAAGTAACCAGCAGAGAACTCTAACACCACCACCATCACCCCACTCCCCCTACACCCTGCTGGCATGGCAGTAGCAGTGATGACCACAAAGGCAGTAGCAGCGCCCACATGCTGAGCATGTATATGCCAGGCTGTGTGCCAGATACCCTGTTTCTGGTTTTATCCCAGCCAGCAGGCTCCATCTAAGAGCAATATGCTTATCTTAATGTGAATCCCAGAAGTAATATTTGTGCTGCCCTGAAAGGAAGGCCAGCGGACAGGCTTTAGCTTTGTTGAGAGTGAATCAGATGACTGGAACATATTAAGAACATAAGGGCAAGCGTCTCGCAGATTGAGTAGGTATCCTGACGAAGGGTCAGGAAGGAATTGGAGGCTGAGGAAGCTCACTGTATCCACACCTGATCCAGAGAAGGAAACTGAAGCTCAGAAAGATTGAGTGACAGTCCCATGTTACACAGCTGATAGTTGGGCAGAACCAGTCCTTGACTCAACAGGCAAGATGTGAGCCCACAGCCCAAGTAAATGTGTTTTGTTTTGTTTTGCTTTTTTGCTTTTGCTTTTGCTCTCCAGGTACCATCTCCAGCCCTGACATCAGCCCTCCCATAGCCTCTTGCTGCAGAGCCTTTTTTTTTTGGCCTGTGACACAAACCATGCTCTGGGAGTTGAGGTCTGAGCTGTGCTTTCTCTGATCCAATGCACAGAATCACCTTTCAGAAGGGGTTGGCGTGATGCTGCATGTGACTGGTAGAGCTGTGTGTGATTGCCAAGTTTTTGCTGGGTCACCATGATCCCAAGCTCCACCCAACCCAAAGGGGCCTGTCCTGTTGGCATTAGTCTCTACAGCTCTTACTCCTTCTCTTTCTTGTCTCTGAATTACTTCTAATATGAGCTATTGATTTGATATATCAAATAACTCAGGGATTTTGAAAGCCTCTTTCTATAAACTGAAACCTCAAGCTACACTCACATCTAATTTATGCACACCTGAGGCTGGCCACATTATTAAATGTGTGTAGAGCTCTAGCAGAGAGGCTGGTCTGTGAAGAGCAGTGGGTACCAAAAGGGCATCTTCAGCAGGATGGAGAACAGCTGGTGCACAAGCAACTCAGCCGGTTTATGGCCCTGCTGAGAGAGATTAGCACAGTTTACCTGAGGAGAGAGCAGCCTTAGCCCAAACCCAGAAGCCTTTTAGATACCCACATTTTATCATTTTCCAGGGTGGATCTAACCTGGGGCCATAAGGCTATAAGCCCAGAAATGAAAGCATGTGAGTGTGCACGTGTACACTTGCCCACACCATATGTAACTGTGCACCCATATGTGGGCACATTCCTGTGTGGTGCTTTCGTGTGTGCATAGGGAGAAAGCGGGCATTGTGAACTTTCTCTTATAAGTCCTAGGAGCTTCCTGTAATCCTAGAAAGGCTAAAGACTTCCATGTCTCAGGCATCTAAGCTGCTGGCTATGGAGTCCAGGAGCTCACAGCACCTGAAGTTTAGAGTGAAGAGAAGTACCAGGCAGTGGTTACGCCAGGTGGTGGCTGCCCCGAGTATCACCTGGCTTTTAGCTACAGTACACCCTTAGACAACTAACTGTACAGCATACAGGTGCTGACACCACTAACTGCTCACCGGGCTCCAGACCCCATCCTCAATGGCTTCCATTCCTTCCTTTAGCCCTTATGGCACCTAGAGAAGTTGAGAGTTTAACAATGGGAATGCTGGCTTTGGGGAGTCATACAATCTGGGGCAGGGGCAGGATGAAAATCTAAGATTACCTGCCTCCAGCTTCCTCACTGGGTGAGTTTGATAATGGAGGCATATTAGGAACATGACAGGGGTATCCCATGGATTAAACAGAAATTCTGATGACAGAACAGAAAAAAGGTTAGGGAAGCTTGTCTGCCATGCCCGTGCAATCTGGGAGACACAATTGTCAGCAAAATGGGTTGATGCCTTTAGCTTATCCCTGAGAAGCAAATGAAAATACCTGCCGCTTAGCTTTGTAGGTGGCAGTGTACCTGAAGTCATGGATATACAGGGACTGAAGTAGGTGGACTACTCGAGACCAGGAGATTGAGACCACTGGCCTTTTATGTAGCCTCCTTCAGGGATGTCAACTGAACCAACTAGAGGAATTCTTCTTAGGCATTATTTTACAAATGAGTTTGACTTGTCTCCTACTAATTTCAACATTGCATCAATCCACAGTTTTAGTTGGAGAAGCCAGGCCCACTCCAATTCCCTGACATGCTGGTGTTTGCCTGCCCTCTCCCAAGGGGCCACAGTCTCACCTCTCTCCAGCCAGTGCAAGGACACAGTCCCTCTGGTCCCAAGTACTCTACTGCTAGATCAAGTCATGTGAGTACAGTGGACCCTGGTGGGTAGAGAACAGAGCAAACAACACAGAGCTGGCCCTGCCCTTGGTGCACCATTCCCTCAGCCTCCAGTATTAATGGACCTCAGTGAGCGTATCACTGTGATTGAGCCTCATCCAGAGGGGGTATTGGAGCCCAAAGCACAGGCTGTGAAAGTCAGCAAGACCTAGTCCAAGTCCTAACTCTGACTTACAGCTTTTCTTTAGCTTATAGCTCTTCTCCTGCACCTTGGTCTTAGTGCCCTGGGAATAACTAGAAACAGGGTTTTTCTCTATGTGCTCTCTAAGCACTTAGTTCAGAAACAGAATTGCCCGTTATGTGTTATGAGGAGGAAAACGAATATTTAATTTTTTGTTGTTGATGATTTTCTTGTTGTTTTGAGTTCTTTTTAGCCAGACCCCAGCAATACTTGCTCTGTTGTCCTTTCCTTCTGTGTAGAACACAGCTAAGCTGCAGTGTTAGCTGAGAGATTTGGCAGGAGACTGTAGGTGTCTACAATTTGTAAGGCAGTGGCCATTGTAGTGAATTCTTATTTTAATTTTAAAAATGGTGTTTACCTTAGAAATCTTCAGAATGTCAACAAAACAGCGCTTTTTATTGCAATGGAGTAATATTCCATTAACAAGCATTTATTCCAAATGAGCTGTATCAGAGACAACTGAAGAGGAAAAGAACTCCTGTCCCCTTGGGGACAGTAATCGGTAGTCAGTGATGTATGGCAACAAGAGCCTGCGTTAAGTTCCCATGCCAGTTCACAACACCCAGCTGCACCAGGCAAGGCTAGTGGCTACTGAAAACGCCACCAGGACAGGTTTAATGACAGACACATTTGCTAGGGGGTTAACTGTGCACTTTAAAAAAACTTACCCATTTCAATTTTTTTTCTTATAAAGGAGTGTGTACATGGTAGACTGAATGTTTTATAAAAAACATTTTAGAAAAATCTAGAACCAACTTATCGATCATCATCCTCTCCATCTTCCTCATCCTCTTTCTTCTCTTGCTTGCTCTTTTCAGACTTGGCAATGCCCCTCTTTTCCTTCCCTCCCCTGTGTCAGGTTCCTGTGTGTCTGCAGGCAGCAATATCCTTTTTGAATTGTTCCTTGCACTTACGGCTTCTTGTCATCTGCCGCCATGTTATTCCACACCTCTCTCAGTTTCTTCTCATTACCAATGGTAAGCCAACGTGTTTTCCTTTGCTCTGGGGTGATGCTCAGACGGGAAGGCCAAAGAAGGCCTCTCTGGCACTTTGGGACCTTGAGCCTTTTATTTCTCCTTTGAGAAGGACCTAGGCTTTCGTTTCTCTTTCCTAACATACATCACCTGTCTTTACCATGTCTTCAGCTTTCCTTTGTCATCTGCCTGAGTGCTCTGAGAAGCTGACTGGGGCATCCGGTGCTCCTTTCTGCCTTCCTCCTGGCAAGTTTGCACAAAGAATTAGTGTGATGACATTTTGCTTCTCAGCCTCTTAGGATAGCCTTTGCCCATGTTTGTTGCTTTTCCTCAGGTAGTCACAGAGGCACCCAGTGCAATCTCTGTGGAGCTCAGTGTGCTGGTCTGTAGTGATGTCTCCCACAGAGGGGCTCTGCATGTTGAGCCCCTGACTGCACTAACTCATTGAGAACTCCTAGCCCTGTCAAGAGGCTGTGCTGGTCTCCACCTACTTGTGAAATTGCAGTGAAGATGGTTTAGACTCAGAGAGGCTAAAAGGCCTGGTTTCCAAACCCAGGTCCTGCTCAGAATTGTTGGTTCACATGGAGGTATGAGACCCTGAGTGCCCCCGTCCTTGGGTCCTCCAGTGCATCTTCCAACAGTGGCATCTGTGTCTCATATCCCTCCTTCTAGCTCCTGGACTCTCCTGGTCAATGTAGTGTTTTGTTTTTCAAGGACTCTGTATCAGCCCAGGATCCCTGTGCCCTGGCCACTTGGTGGTTCAAGCTATTGACTTTTTCCAAGGACTCTCTACCACTGCCCCCACCCCTTCTCCAGCCCCTGGCCAATCTGAGCTTGTTCTTACCTATGTTCCTGCTGAGTTCCATTGACAAATACCAGCACCCCAGAACCTCAACCTGGCCACCTCCTTCCTGACTCAGCTTTCCAACTTGTATGAGGAACTGCAGGCAGCATCTTTTCTTTCTTCCTTTTTTCTTTCTTTTTTTTGGGGGGGTGGGTTAAAATTTTTTGTTTGCTGTGTATGGGTGTTTTGCCTGCATGTTCTTTTCTGTGATGGACAGTGCCCTGCATGTTTAGGGTTATGGACAGTGCCCTGCATGTTTAGGGTTATGGACAGACAGTGCCCTGAGTGTTCTTATCTGTGATGGACAGTTCCCTGCGTGTTTAGGGCTATGGACAGTGCCCTGCGTATTTAGGGCTTGTGTTCCGGCTGCATCTCTGAAGGTGTTTTGACCCCAACTCGTTCCTGACCTGCCAGCTGTTAGGACTTCTGACTGTGTTGCTGATTTCTTCACCATATAACTGGTTCCTCACTTGACCCAGTGTCCCAAGCTTTATAATTATGGCTTGCCCTGACATTTCCTTCTTCTTACATGTCCCAAATTATTACACACAACTGCTCTATAATTAATTGAATGATTCATAGGAAGAAAACACTTTTTTTCTGCCTATAAGTAATGCCACCCAAACTTTCTACAAAGATCAAATGCTGTCTCAGCACCCAGAATGTACCCAAGACATGCCACCTATTTATTCTGTGTGGACTTGGGTACCTCTGGGCTCTCTCAGGAAGTTTTCTAGCCTGAAATGGGACTCCCAAGGCCAGTCAGGGTGAAGTCAGTAGAGAGGGGCTTACAGGAGTCCCAAGTAGCCTGCCATGCTACTTCTGTGACTTCACCATGCTTTTGGTGTGCAAGCTCCAGCCGTGGCTGAGGTAGGATACATCAGCAAGACACAGACCCTGCCTTCTCAGTCTTTTTGAGGCTGATAGATGGAAACCCAATCCCCTAACCAACTTGTGTCATCCAGGGACCAATGTGACACTCAGGAAAGCCAGGTGTTGAAGCAGAGGAGAGGCATTCCTGAAACAGACTCCCCGGTGTGTGCAGCCCGGCAGTGTCGTCAGTATACCTAAGGAATCCTCTCCAGTCATTTCCTGAGTGGCAGGCCCTGAGGAGGAGAAGATTGAGAAGTGTCTTTTGTTGTTGTTGTTGTTTTTGTTTTGTTTTGTTTTGTTTTGAGACAGAGTTTGTCTGTCTAACCATGCTTGTCCTGGAATTCACTCTGTAGATCAGGCTGGCCTCAAACTCAGAAATCTGCCTGCCTCTGCCTCCTGAGTGCTGGAATTAAAGGTCCATGTCACCACCAGCCAGATTTTCAATGTTTATTCATCATTTACTGTGTGCCTGGCTTGTCGAATACAAGAGGGTGCTTGCCATGGGCATTCTGCTGGAGTAGAATAAACTGTAGATACAAACCACGGAAGGTAAAGGCCACACATGGTGCCGCCTCAACAAGGAGAAACAAAGGTCCTCACCCAGACATCTGTGAGCCCCTGACTGGAATTTCCTTGATTCTCAGTGGCTTTGCCTAGAGTTCTAGAGGCCCAAGATATCTGCTGAATCTGTCTTATCTCGAAGCCTGGTGAAAACCTGGGACTATCCCAGGAGGGGCTTGCTGGTCCTTCCTCAAGCTGCTGTTCTTGTGATGTTTCTCAGCCCAGGAGGACACTGTCACCAGTGAAAAATCACCCCCTTGTTCAAAATTTTAGATGGTTGAACTTGACATCATGTCTTAACTTTTGAGGTAACTTTAGTTCCTGAGGGGAGAAGAAGCCCCTCAGGATTAATTACACAGTTAGACTCAAAAATCATCTGAAGTTCCTCTGGGGAGGGCAGATATAAGCAAACATTTCACACTTTCCTGTTCACATTCTTCTTCCGCAGTTTTCATTTGCAGTAAGATTCAAATCTGGATAACTTAGGAGGAATGCTAACGGGTCTGGAACTTAGACGGTGTATCCAGAACCTCCCTCCGACTGTCCTGTGCACACATGACTCATTTCTGTAGTGTCACTTGCTACCCACTTCAGACTCGCCACAAGCTCATGACCTGCTCTGCCCACACATGGAGGCTGCACCCATGTGGTTGTGCCCCTGTGCCACTCAAGGGTAGATACCAAGGGAAGACACTGCTACTTCTGCTGGAACACAGCCAGCACATCATCGGGGAAGCCAGAAGTCCTTGAGTCCTGGTTCTGATTCCCTGTGAGATCAGCTCCTCTCATGGCTTACCCGTTGTTCTGGGTTTCCTGTTGTGGTGAGCACCAACCTTGAGAATGAACTCTGGGCAATTCTTCCTCCACCTCCTTAATCCTACCTTAAGTTCACCCTGTCACTGCCTGGCCCTCTAAGGACAAAGTGCTAGATTTGGCACCCATCTCAGCTTATGGTCTGGAGTACGTCCATTCTACAAGCAATACCTCATCACTAAAAACAGTGAACACAGTCGAAGTGGGTCCTGCCCACTCAGAGATTGCCAGCTCCCTGGGAAGAGAAAGGTCAACATGGAGACAAAACTGTCTGCTTCCGTGCTGATGGTTCAATTAAAGAAATGAAAAGCATGCAGAGATAAGAGCAGAATTGTCTGCTTTATAGTTTGGGGAGTGGGTACGGAGGAGGCCAGAAGTCCCTTCTCTTGCGGGTTATGTTTAGACTGAGACAAAGAGCAGCAGGAGGAGAATCTTAGAGCCTGGGGGCCTGGGAAGAGCCAAAGCCTGGAGCTGCATCAGGGGCGGAGTCTGGAACTGGCACCAGGCACCTGTGAAGAGCCTGGAGAAGGGCAGCTAGTTAGGTGGTGAGAGCAAAACCAGCTCTAAGTGAGACACAGGAGGTGAGACTCCAGAGCCTGCCTGCCCTGCCAGGATGGTGAGAAGACCGGTGTGCCACAGCCCAGGAAGGGGACTTGGGAGCTATGTTGGTCTTAAGTTGGCCAAAGTCCCATAGACAGGGATTTGGATGGCAGACATTTATTGTCTCATAGTTGTAGAGGCTGGAAGTCACATCAAGGTGGCAGCAGGGCTGGTTTCTTCTCTGATCTTTCTCCACAAGCTGTAGATGGTCATCTTGTCCCTGTAGTTTTGGTTGGTCTTCCTTCCCTTTGCGTCTGTGCCTCAATCTCTTACAAGATGTCCGTCATGGGCTGGAGAGATGGATCAGTGGTTAAGAGCATTGCCTGCTCATCCAAAGGTCCTGAGTTCAATTCCCAG
>LOJH01016964.1:0-11893 GCA_001685095.1 Ellobius talpinus
GAGGGGAGGATGGGGAGGGATTTGGGAGGAGGTGAGGAGGTGGAAATTTTTTTTAATAACAATAAAAAAAATGTCTGAAATGAAAAAACACATTAATTTCATAACATAGTTTATTCAGTCACTTAAAATACTGTGTCATGTAATTAGAGGATCATTAGAAACAGAAAATATGTATTTGTTCTCCTATAAAGTATATTCGCCCAAAATACATGGAGTCCAGGGCAGGGCACCTGGCAATAAAAGAATAAGAAGCAAAATTCTAGAATCCACACTATTAACTTCATAGGCATTTCTTGAGACATTGGGGCCTAAGAAAGTTTGCCCCTCAAAGTTATAACTGAAGTCATAATAATAATGCAGGTCTAGGAATATGATCTATTGCATATTATTTTTATATAACTAGACTCTTACTTATGATACCAGTGGCTCATGGATTTTCTACCTCACTGGGCATGGTTTAAAATGCTAAGATACTTTTGAACACATGCAACACTGAGTTTGAGAAGAAGTGAAGTGAGGAAGAAAATCTATTCAGGTTTTTTTTTTCCTCTTTAGTAACTGGTAATTTGTTTAGAGATAAAGCCCAAGCATTTCCTCCACAGTTGATTTTCCCTTTTCATTGAGAGAAAGCAAAGTGAACATTAAAAAAGAAGGTGGAGGGGGAGTATGGGAACTTGGGGGGAAAGGTCCAAATGGTAGAAATTTAACCCATAGAGAGCAAATGGGGTTTTAGTCCAAGTTCTGCTTATTGTTTAAATCCTTATTGTACACAGTAGAAACCCTCGGTCATCTTAACTGTTTTACTGCTAATGAATGACATGAATTTCTACTTTGTGATTCTGAGAAGAGATAAGGATCAAACAACCACTCGTGTGGCTGAGAGACAGTTCAGTGGTAAAGAGCACCCGCCGCTCTTGCAGAGAGCCTGGGTTCAGTTTCCAACACCCAGGTTGGGCAGCTCATGGCTATCCAGAACTCTGGCTCCAGAGGAGCTGACTCCCTCTTCCGGCCTCTTCAAGTTCATCGGCACACACCTGCAAGCACTCACACACATGATGTAAAAGAATATACTCAGGAAATAGCAGAGCCCTCAATATTACAGGCTCTCGGAAATTTGTTTTAAAGACAGTGTCATTGAGAAATAACTTACGTACATTCACAACTCAGGCATTTAAAGTGTACAGGTTGATAACATTGGGCTAGTAGCAGGAAGTGTGACAAGCACAATTACTTCCCGTGCCTCCGAAAGAGACCTGTGCTCTTAGCTGTCACCCTCACCTTTCACCTGGTATCCTTAACCTACCGATTTACATGACTTTGCTTATTTACAACATTTCAAATAACTGAAATTATATATGTGTGTACATGTGCATGCATGTGCTTATTAGTGGCTTCTTTCTTTCGTTGAGCTGGTTTAAGGTTCCATCCATTGTGCTACATCATAGCACGTACCCACTCTTCTTTCTTTTTTCACCTTTTTGTGGTCAATAATGTTTCAGAAATAGATGTGTCATATTTTGCTTTTCTTTGCCTAGTATGAATAATGATGTTACAAACATTCACATGCAAGTTTATGCATGGGCATATGCCTTCAAATCTTCTGAGTATATCCTCTGGAATAGAATTGCTGAGTCAGTGTTCAACTACTTGAGGTAAGGACAAGACTATTAATCAAACTGGCTGCAATAGCTCACATTTCCATCAGTGTGCATGAGTTGTCCCATTGCTGCAACACAATATCTGTAAGAAAGGAAGGGTTTACTGTGGATCACAGTTTGAGGGCACAGTCCACCATGACAGGGAAGGCAGCATGAGCGTGAGGCCACTCACTGGTCACACTGCACCTGCCGTCAGGAATCTTTCTCCTTCTTATTTAGCCCGAGACTCCAGCCCATGGAATTGTGCTATACTCAGATGAAGTGGATCTTCCCACCAAAATTAATGCAATCTAGAGAGTCCAGCACAAACAAGCCCAGAGGTTTGTCTCCTGGGTGATTTGGGATCCTGCCAAGTGGACAATCAGCAGTAACCATCATCAATATGTACATGTTCTGATTCCTCCAAATTCTCACTAGTGGTCGCTTTTCCATTTTGTTCCTTATGGCCAACCACACGATGATGATGTGGGTTTTCTTGATAAGCATCTCCCCAATCATGCTGTTACTCATATATTCATACCTATATCTTTTTTACCTTAGTATCTTAAAAAGCTTTGTGTAGTTCTAAATTTTGTTATTTGTCTTTTTATTGCATTGTAACTGTTTTACATATATATATACATAGAAGTATATATATAGAGAGAGAGAAGTCCCTTATTAGATAAGTGGATTGCAAATATGATCTCCCATTTGGTTTGATAGTACTTTGAAACACAAATCTTTTTACATTTTGATGAAGTCTAATTTATTTATTCGTCTTTGCTTGTTTTGTGCTTAGGTGTGTCTTGTTTGAGAATCCAGTGTCTAATCCAGAGTCATGCATATTTATGTGTGCTTACTTTAAACAGTTTCATTGTATTGGCTCTTGAATTTGGGTCTCTTATTTATGCTGAGGAAATTTCTTTATATTATTAAGCTTTGAGTTCTTTTCCTTTTAAATCATGAAAGACTGTGGATTTTGGCAAATGCCTTTTTATATTTATTGAGATAACCATCTGGATTCTTCTTTGATTCTTTGATTTTGTTGATATTGTATATGTTGCATCATGTAGACTGAATTCCATATGTGAGCCAGGAATTTCTGTGGTAAAATCCATTTGATCCTGATCTTTTTATATGGTGGTTTATTGGTAAGGATTATTATGTCTATAGTCATAAAGGGTATAAATTGTCTTAAAGATACAAAGGAGAAGATGTGTAAGTTTTTATTTTCAGCTCAGCATGTCTTTGTATGGAGGCATGTTGACATGCTGGATATTGTAGGGGGTATGACTCTTGACATTTTGATATCAAGAAATTGAATCAAGTCGGAAAAATTTGATTCAAAAGCTTAAAGAATTGATCTGTTAGAGATGATAAAGAAGCCTTGAGGGCCCAGATGAACAGTTTGCCATGAGGTGTGAGTTGCTCTGGACATAAGAAATGGGCTGATGCTCACGCTGCAGGAAAGTGTCCTTTCATCTTTCTCCTATGGGACAGATGCCTGGAGGATGTAAATCATGGGTCAGTGCACATATGTTGCACCTTCTGGAGGAGTATGCACTTTCAAATATTTGGGAAACAACTCCATTTTTTTTCAAGACAGGATTTTACTATGTAACAGCCCTGGTTGTCCTGGAACTCACTCTGTAGGCCAGGTTGGCCTCGAACTCACTGAGATCCACCTGCCTCTGCCTCCCAAGTGCTGGGATTAAAGGTGTGTGCTTCCACCACCCATACAACTCTAATTTTTAATAGTTTTTTAAAGATAGGGTTTCCTGTAGCCCATCCTGGCCTCAAACTTGCCATAAAACTTAAGATGATCTTGAACTCCTAATCTTCCTGCCCCTATTTCCCAAGTCTGAGATGACAGATGTGCAACAAACACCATGCCTGAACTGACTTTTAATATTATAACAAACACAGATATACTGAGGGAGAAATTATAAGTGTCTTAAGAGTATTTCAGAGAAGTCTTGAGGCTTTAAGAAAATCCTAACTGATGTGATGGGCTGAGTGCCATGCATACACCCCACGAGGAACAGCCATTTAGACTCCTTAATTACTCGGAACTGTCTGTAACAACAACGTCAAATGCTACACACTGAACAAGCAGCAGGAACTCATTCTTGTCCTTCTTGGAAGGGTGAGGCTGGGCAGCAGCTGCTGCTTCCCGAGCTTCTGCCCTCTCCTAGAGAAGGCATCTTTACCTGTGCCTTTGTCTGTTTGTGCCTGTGTCCTAATCCTCACTGCTAACCCAAATCCATTGGATTAGAGCCCACCCATATGACCTCATCCTAACTTAATTACCTATTCAAAGGTCTCCTCTCCAAGAACAGTCACATTCCGAGGTGCTAAGACTCAACACTGAAAGTCTGGGGACACAATCCAGCCCATAAAAGGATTCTTGGGTTGAATTTGAGAATAAGAGCCTTTGGACTGATGTCAAGATTCTGAATGAGATCTAAACATTTTTTGTTTGTTTTTTGAGAAAGGGTTTCTCAGTAGCTTTGGAGCCTGTCCTAGAACTAACTCTATAGACTAGGCTGGCCTTGAACTCAAAGAGATTCACCTGTCTCTGCCTGCTGAGTGCTGGGATTAAAGGTGTGTGCTACCACAGCCCAGCTGAGATCTATACATTTTTGGGGAGCTAGCACAGTTTGTCTCTCTTTCCAATACTATTCCAGGCTCCAAGAGACACATTGGTTTGTAGAAGGATGGGACCTGCTGCTATCACTAACCCTAAGAGAGACATCCATGGATTTCTTTTCTTTTCTTTTCTTTTTTTTTTTAAAAAGCAGATGCAGAGTGATGTGTTCTGAAGGTATCTTTCTATTTGGTAGAAACAGTCTTTTTAAGCACTAGGGGGTCAATACTACATACCTACCTGGTTTGTTACAAAAAGAAATTTTTTTTCAAAGCCCAAGGACAAATTCTGCTTGCTATTCATGACCATCAGTGACCACAAACAGTTGGAAACCCCTTCAAAACATTTTTACCCAAAAAGCTATAAGTATCTAGCCTTGGCTACGAGACTAATAAGTGGTCACTTTCACACTGCTCGAGGGCATTGTAAATAACACAGTTTACAGAGTTCTCATACAATAGAAATAAATGACAGAGGCTCAGAGAGACTGTGAGACTAGAGAAGATGTTTTCAAGAACACAGGCTGATTCAGGTATTACTGCAATAACCTGTTTTCTCCAAACAGCTTACACCACAGGGTACAGTTTGTATACTACCACCCTGAACACACCCACCTGATTGCAGAAGCTCAGAAGGGTCTGGCCTGGTTATTATTTGGATGAGTGTAACTAGAAGTCTGCATTAAAACCTTTATTGCATAGATTACAACTTATAGAAAAACTGGATATCCAGGTAGCATCTGCATCCGTATTATAATGACATCCATTAAGGAAAGCAGCACTGGTGGGCATTTTAGAGATCCCACTATGCTGACGGGTTCATATCAATAGACAGTTATGGACAGCCAGGATATGACCTACTTTTTCAGACTCTAGAAAGCAGAAGGGAAAACTCCGTTCGGTTTCTACGTTTAGTTACAAATGTCCCATACCTAACGGTCAGCTTCACGGGCTCCGGGGACCCGTTAACATCGATCAGAAACTCTTCCTCGAAGTGCCCCAGGATGGTAGAACTGAAGGAGATCTGGACAGCTTGGACCCCACTCGGTTCAATGATGCCTTCTTTAGGATTGAAAACAAAGCAGGCCCCCAGGGCTGAAGTTGGAGGGATCACATTGAAGAGGGCATCGATGCTGCCTTTGTTGGATAGGATCGCCTGTGCCAATCAAAGCCAAAGGTGATCAAGGCAAGGGAACTGCACTCAGTTTTCAGGTAAATACATGTCTTATTCACCATCAGGGAAAACTTCAGGAATCATAATAAAAGGAAACTCTCAGGAGAAATGAATCGTCTGGTATCCTGAATGACTGAAGATTAGACTCCTAAGTCACGGTCATTTTATACTTTCAGTGTTCTCTTTAAAATTCAGTGAGTTGGAGCTAGAGTGATGGCTCAGAGGTTAAAGGTGCATACTGCCCTTATAGAGGACCCAAGTTCATGTCCTAGACTCCATATCGAGTGGCTCTTGACCACCTATAACTCCAGCTCTGATGCCTACGGATTTCACAGGTACCTACACTACAGGTACATACTCCACACCTACACATACAAATAATTTAAAGTTTTAAAAGTCTTTAAAATTGTTAGTAATTTGAATTATACTCATAACACTAAAAGGCTGGTTGTAATTATATCTATGAATGAAAATTCTCTAGAAAGCAACCACAGGAAGGCAGATAATTCTCTCGAGCGCATGAAGAAACTAAGGTTAAGTGCAGGCTGTAAGAGAAGAAAACATATCAGAATGGAGCAGCAGCAACTGCTCAGCCTGTGCCTGTAATGGAGCTTGGAGACTATGAATCAGTTGTTATGAGAACTCTAGGTGACAAGGATGCTCTCCGTGGTGCTGTGATTTCATCCTCCTGGAATGTGTTCATCTCACACAGCATTGGATGAGTGGCTGTTTGGGGAGTCTTATGCAAGCAGTCATTTCACTACAGATGCTTTATTCCTGTATGTTAATGTCCTGGCACCAGGCTAGTGTCCTTATCTGATGGCATGGTAGGTTTTGAGTGTGCATGTGAGCAGCTCATGCCTGGCATGCAGAGTGCACCACAGCTGGTTTCATTCTGATGCTCCCACTCCACATCTCACCATCTGTGTGTGCGTGCATGAACCTCCGCTACAATCACACTGTTCTATTCTTGGCCTCCAAAGACACTGCCTCTGTTCCTTGACAATTCTGTCTTTACACCTAGACTGGCTTCCTCCCTTGATGGATAGGAACATCCCTTAATCCATACCCAATACATTGAAAGTTAATCAAACCAAGTTAAGTTATCTGTCCTCTTCACACTATATGGAGACTGACCATAATTCTATCTATGTATGAAGATTTTTTAAATACCTCTTAAATTTGCTCTATATCCAGAGGATATGGGTTCGATTTCCAGCACCCACATGGCAGTTCACAACTGTCTGTAACTCCAGTTCTAGAGAATCTGATACCTTTTCAACAGTGCACATAAAATAAAGTTAAATAATTTTTAAAAAAAATCTGTGAGTTCAAGGCCAGCCTGGTCTACAGACTGAGTTCCAGGACAGGTTCCAAAGCTACAGAGAAATTCTGTCTCAAAAAAAAAAATATGCTTTATAAAGCAAGCAAGGAGGGGGTTGTAGCTAATTCTTACATGCATGAGGAGGCTAAGGTTAAGTGAAGACTGAAAAGTGCCCGAGGACATCCAGAAATTTAGTAGAAAAATGTGAGACACATCAGAGACACGCTAAGGAGTGATGGAACATGCTGGAAGCTAAGGAAGGAGTCCCAGAAAAGTCAAATGAAGACAGAGGTCAGCAGAATGAGCTCTGGAAAAGAAGTGCAGGGTCTTACGTATAATGAGAGGTCACCCTGACCTTGAGGAAGAGCGTAGTTGTGATGGGGTGTGGTTATAGGATCCAAAGGACACCGTCCAGGGAGGAAGAGGTACGTGAGGTGTGGCAGGCTGACTCAGGTCACTGTTTGAGATAAGAGTGAGTGGTGAGGATGAGAACGGCAGGAGGACGGAGTGTGTGTAGCCATGGGGACCCAGTGCCCTGCTAGGGAAACCCCCACCACATAGCACCTACTGCTTTGGCAGAACAGTGCCTTAGGTGGCCAAGGAGATCAGCTGTGGCTAGAAGTCCAGGAGACCAAGCTTTAGAGCGGAGCACAGGTAGGCCAGAAAGCCATGTCCTCTGCAGAGGAACACAGCCACTGCTGCCAGTGAGAGATAACCACTGTGCCAAAACAAAACCACAAATAAGGTTGCTTGCTGCTTGGCTCGTCTTTGTATGTTTATTTCCAGCCTTCCTTGTTTTAAAGTCCCTGGGAGTCTGAATTGTGCATCCTTCTTTTTCTCTTTTAAAGAGACCACATAGAAAATGACTATGGCTGAGGACTCAGGAGCCAGAGAGCCTGGGTTCAAATCCCAGATTTGTCTTTGACTTTCTAGTTAAGCAATGTAGACCAACGCCCTCAGTTCTCGATGCCCCCATTTCCCCATCTGTCCTCTCAACTTCTCATATTGCTGAAAGGGTAAATTTCTCAGTTCATGTAGCTGTGAGAGTAGCACCTGGCAACAGAGTTTACAGATAAAAGTGACATGGCCCCTTGCTCAGCCCTGCGGGCATAGAAGTTACCTGTGTTTAAAGGGTAACTGACAAATGCTTGTAACTTGTAGGCTATTCCTTTTTCAAAAGTAAGCAATTTTTGAAAATTTCCCTTACATTTACAATATATTTTGTTTATGTCCGTGACCTTGAAGGCTACTCTCTAAGGTATTCATGGGCCATTGTGCTTCTCTCTGGATACAAGCACAAATCCCCGTGTGTTGCTTTTATTGTTATTTGGTTAACATGACTATCTTTCCCAGGTTTTCTGAACAGTGACAGTTCTTCCCCCTCCCTCTGTGTGTGTGTGTGTGTGTGCGTGTGTGTGCATGCATGCATGCACTGCATGAGTGCTTTCCTGTGGGCATGTACCTGTGTGTGCAGATTGATGCATGTCTGTGTACCTGTGTATGTGGAAGCCAGAGGTCACATCCAGCGCCATCTTCAATTACTTTGCACCTTATTTATTAAAATGGAGTCTCTCACTGAACCTGGAGCTCACTGATTTAGTAAGACTAGCTGGCCAGTGCAGGGATCGTACTGTTTCCATCTCCTCAGCACTAGGATTCCAGGCAAGTTCCACCATGCCCAGGTTTTTATGTGGTTTCCAGGGACATCAACTCAGCTCCTCATGCTTACACAGGAAGCACTTAACTTTACTTGGGAGGCATCTTCCCAGCCCCCAGTTCATCCACCTTGGAGAACATGATACCATTCTCTTGTTCTTGACAAAGAAACATCTATTAATGAATACTGAATCTGGCTAATAGTTTGGGACATGATCCTGAGGCTCCTACTCCTGAGATCCAACTCTGTGGGCAAAGGGGTCACTTATAATAGAACTCGGCCTCCTGTTTGTCTTCCCTCTGGGTTACACTGGAGAATACTGTGTCGTATACTTTTTTCTTTTTGCATCTGCTAAGCTCAGCAATGACGAAGCTCAGCAGCTAGTTATTCAAATTTCTCAAGGAGGTAATGTAATAAATTGAGAGACTCAACGAAGCGTCAGCACTGGAGATGCTGAGAGTGCAGAATCTCCCCCAGAGAAGCACCCCACCATGTCCCTCTCTGCCACTTTTCAACTCTGCCCAATCTGATGCCTCACCTCATTGGACACTTTGGCTGGCTGGGGTTTTGCTCTGCAGTTAATATCTAGGCATGCCTACTAAATTGCTAAAAAAATTGTTATTATATTTGGGGAAACCCTATCCATTTTGCGTTAGAACTGTCTTTTCATGACGTGGCATCCATAAAGTACAATTCGGTAAGGTGTAAGGAGAATGCATATGGGATAAATTACACAGCAACAGCAAAGAATAAGAATTACCATACTTTTTCTCTGCCTCGCGGACTCTTCTCTCAAGAGCAGAGGTTTTAGCTGTGTACCTTTACGTCTCAATATCATCCAGACTGTGTTCCCTTGTGTATCATCAATCCTGACATTGACATCTGTGTTCCTTTGCTTTGCTTCAGTTAGATCAGTTACCCCAGTGAGTGTGGGAATGAAGGACACTGTCCCCATGTCATGTAGGCACTTCTCCTTATAGGCTGGATTGACTTGGTGTGGAAAGATGGGTTGCAGAGAACCTGCAGGACTGAAATGCCAGTAAAGCACCTCCTATTCACAGATACCATAGAGGGCATCAGTGACCCAGTGCTCATGACTTTCACAAGCTGAGTAACTTGGCCAAGTTCCTGCCTCCTATGGCAGTTAGAGTTGCATCTGTCTTCTATATGGCCATCATGGCTGTATTCTCTGTTTTCCTTTGCAGATACAGACAAACAATAGAACACGCTCGACAGTGTGACATGCCACCTCTAACGCTGCCTCCTATGAAAACCTCATCTATGTTCCTCAGAGCTCTTTATGCTTCAGCCAGCGTGTGATGGAGCTGGGGGCAGGGGTGGCAGCGGGGGACTGCAATCTTGCAGGAATGTGCTGGAAGTGAATGCTGTGAAGAGGGAGGGAGTCTAGGCTCCAGACTCTACTATAGGAGTACCTGCTGAGCCTTCCTTCCATATTTATCCAGCATTAACCTAACTAGACAAACTTCTCTACACCCCAGCCTACTCAGGCAGAAATGTAGGGCACAAGTGTCCTTGCTCCCTAAATGAATGAATGGATTCAAAGCACCAACACTGCATTAATACACACAGAGGAAAGAATGCAGAGGAATTAACCACATGCACTTGGTGTTTGTGGTGACATAAGGATAAAAGACTCTACCTTTCACAATTATGTAAGGATTGCAAATTACACACACACACACACACACACACACACGCACGCACACGTGCACGCATGTACATCCCAGAACCTGACAGCTACGTGTCACTTATTAAATAGCTGCTTGCATTACCTTCATAAGATACAAACATTCACAATTTAGGAGAACCTAAAAGCAAGTTTCCATGGCAGCCACTGGTATCTATATGTAAGTATACCCTACAGAAACTGGCCTGTGAGGTGGCACTGGAGCAATGCCAGCTCTGAAGAACCGTAAGTTCATCCTGGAAAATTCTGGTTTCTGCTTAATTGGGAAGACAGAGAACAGGACTCTCCTTCAGAAACCGAGATGGTTCATTTTTTAAAACACAGACTGGGGAAGAGCAAACTGTGAGGCGATCCCAAAGTGTGAAAATAGCTATTCTCATTAGGATTGAGAAAAGGCCCACAGCCCTCTTCCCCCTGATCTATTCTCATTAGGATTGAGAAAAGGCACACAGCCCTCTTCCCTCTGATCTGTAGGATTTAGGCTGTTCGAGAAAAAGCACCAGACAGATGGAGAGGTGTATTTATGGTTTTTCCCTCTGCGGTCCACAAATCGAGAAGGATAAAGCCAATTAAATTACAATGCTGAAGAGTTTGAGCATTTGATAAAGTAAAAAGAATGGGAGAAGACACTCAGCTTAGCGTGGGTAGGAGAGAGGTTGGAATAGAGACAGAAAGTGGATAAGGAAGGTGACTTACAAAGTCTCTATCAAATAAAAACCACATCAAAAGAAGCAAAGAAAAAAGCCAGGTTTTGTCAGAAGCCTCAGTGAACAATGGCAGTGCCTACCTCGTAACAGTGGGCAGATCCAATGAAAACTTTGCCAATGTCCAGTAATTCGAAGTTGAAGTGAATCTTGGGCCCCATTCCTTCTCCTCTGATTCGGAGGGGCAAGCGGATCTCTCGACCTGCAAAATTAACTCTATTAGTCAGACAGTACTTAATCAGCCCAAATCACCCATGACTTATTACCAATGTAAAGCACGAGCTTCTCAAAAGGGAACTAGAATTTAACTAAGGTGGAAGCTGGCTCTTATCTTTTGGAAACAGTAATATTGCTGGGTGCTTACCTTTAATGAACAGCTTACATTGCAATTTGGGTTGACATTTTATTAGGGAAAAGACAATTAAGAAAGTTAACCTCTAGGTCCAGAAAGGCAAATGCTACGCGTTCTCATTCCTGTGCAGATGCTAAAGCTGGTCCCATTGCAGTAGAGGGTAGAGGGGTGATTACCAGAGGCAGGGCAGGGCAGGGCAGGGCAGGGCAGGGCAGGGCAGAGGGAGGGAGGGTGAAGAACACAGATAGGGTTGGGGAGGAGAGCTCAGTGGAAGAGTGTAAGCATGGGATGCACAAGACCCCAGGTTACATCTCCAGCACCATCACACACATAAACACACACACACATTCTAGTGCTCCATTGTATAGCAGGGAAGCTGGAACATATTATATATTTCAAAATAGCTAGAAGACAGGCCCACTTGCAGCACGGGTGGGTGGAAGACCGTGGCTGGAGGCCTGACCCCTGGTACCACTATATTGAGCAAATGTCCAGTGGAGAAGCAGGAGAGAAAGAGAAGTGGAGCGGTCATGTGATGTGGAAGACAGGCGGAACTGGATTGCAATGCGGTGAGGAACAGGCTGATGTAAGTGGTCTGCACTACCTGAGACCACGTGATGCCTGTGCCTGAGCTGCAGTGTGTGTGTGTGTGTGTGTGTGTGTGTTTGTGTGTGTGTGTGTGTGTGTGTGT
>LOJH01016965.1:0-15598 GCA_001685095.1 Ellobius talpinus
ATGATGATGATGGTCATGATGATGATGATGGTGATGATGATGATGGTGATGATGTTGATGATTATGGTGATGATGATGGTGATGGATGATGATGATGGTCATGATGATGATGATGGTGATGATGATGATGATGGTGATGATAGATGATGATGATGATTATGGTGATGATGATGATGGTGATGGATGATGATGATGGTCATGATGATGATAGATGATGATGGTGATGATGATAGTGATAATGATGATAATGACAGTGGCTTCCTCCTACTTTAGGGGGCAGACACCACAGAGGATGGAGATGAGAAGAGCTCGGAAAAGCAGAAACACAGTGCCACCTCTGTGTTTGGAGCAAACACACCCATTGTTTCCTGTAATTTCGACAGTAAGTTTTACAGACCACTGTAAGTTCTGCATTTGTCATTTTCATTGAGAAAACTCTTCAGATCATCAAATATGATAAAATCTCAGATGAAAGTGACTTTCTAGTTCTTTACTTAATGAAACACAGTCTGAAAAACTATATTATATTTGGGATGAAGAATGATCAAATCGCTTATTTTAATGTCTGTCTAAAATACTCATTCTGGCTAGAAAAAGCCTAAATTATTATCTTAATTACAGAAAAAAGGCTAAAGTTTCAAGGGTAGTCTATTCTCAATGTCAGTTTTCAGGAATCTCAGGATGTTATTAATAATAGCACATGTTTACATAGGTCTTAATATGTACCAGATATTTGATCATTCATGGTTCTGGAATTCAGACTTTCAGTCAATACTCTGCTACCCCTCAAACTGTGTGTGTGTGTGTGTGTGTGTGTGTGAAAGAGAGAGAGAGAGAGACTGTGTGTGTAGTAATAGTACTAGTAGTAGTAGGTGGTGGCTGCTTGTTCATTCCTAGCTGCCCAAACCCAAAATAATCACACAGAAGCTATATTAATTAAAACACTGCTTGGCCTATTAGGTTAGGCTTCTTATTAAGTAACTCTTACATCTTAAATTAACCCATTTCTATTGATCTATATATTGCCACTAGGCTGTAGCTTGCCGGTGCTGACATGTTACTCCTTTGGCAGCTACATGGATTCCACCTTCTTTTTCCCTCTATCTCTGCTTGGAATTCCCACCTTGCTCTATTCTGCACTGCCATAGGTCCAAAGTAGCTTCTTTATTAAACAATGGTAAGAAAATATATTCACAGCATACAGAGGAGAATCCCACATCATATGTGTGTGTGCATATTCATGAACGTGTGTATATGTCTGTGTGTATGTGTGTGTACGTGCATGCATGTGTCTGTGTGTGCATGCATTAAGAAAAGGAGTTTGAAAAATTTTTAAAGTCAAAGAAATGTTCAGCAGAAAATTATCACAGACCTTGGTCTAACATAGCACCGAGGCCTTGCTCCATGGCTGCTGGAGACCCAGGCTCATTGGATAGTCTGTGATGAACAGCTGTGCACTAAATCCAGGAAGTTCACAGTGGGGTTAGTGTTCTCCCAATGACCATATTGGCATCGGAACTGTTACAGCAGTTACTTGTTTGATTTTATTTTACCTTTAGAGGAGGGTTTCTGTATATAATCCAGGCTGCCTCTGCCTCTTGTTTTCTGGTATTTACAAGTGTGCAGCACCACACCTGGTGTATAGTAGTTTAAATACACTCCCTTAACACTCTCCCCTGCCTCTTAACCACCCTAGATCCACTCTAAGACTCCCCTGCCAACCCTACTTATAAATTGTCTAGTATTATACATGCATACATGTGGTGAAGTTTAATTTATAAATTAGACACAGTAACCAGTAAATAGCAGTAACATGATAAATATAAAAGGTATTAAAATGCACTATAATAATGTGCCAGTATCACTACTCTTGTGTTGTGGGCCTTTATTACATAAATAAACTCTACAGAGTGACTACATCAGTCAGTCTGAAAACTGAGATAATGAACTACTGAGTGGCTAACATGCAGGCAGCTTATACAGCATGGATACACTGGACAGAGGCATGACCCCACATCCCAAGTGAGACATGACCCACATCCCAAGTGAGACGGAGCTGAATACTTTGAGACTGTTCACACTACAGAGCTTGCAATGCGAAACTTGTGAATTATTTATTTCTGAACTATTCCACTGTTTGCATTGGAATTTAGACAAACATTCTTATGTTTGTGACCTGAGATTGACTCTGGGCAACTGAAATACGGGAAGCAAAACCATGGATAAGAGGACCACTGTAAGTTTTCTTGTATAAGAAACCACTATGTTGGGAAAATTTGTGTTCTCTGCTGTGGGGAAATAGACAAGCAGCCCATGAATCTGAAACACAGATCACCACCAAGCATTCCAGAAAAATCTTGCTAATGGTGTCTTATTTCTTGTTACCTTCTTCTTTTCAGGAGTCTATGTCTACCACCTGCGCTGCTACATTTACCAAGCTAGGAACCTCATGGCTTTGGACAAAGACAGCTTTTCAGGTGACGGGGAAATCCTTAACACACTAAAACATGGCAGGCTAGCTTGACTCGACTACCCATCAAGTGGTTTTGTGTTTTATTTTATTCTCATTTCTTAGAAGAAAACCCTTTTCATAGAGAAACTACTTTGAAGTATACTTGGACTGTACTTGAAGAAAACGATCCAGTCGTTTCTAAAGGAGTTACCAGCTGCTTTAGGAACTGTTTCTGAATACTAACATACACAGAAGACAGGTGGCCCTTGAACACTAATGATCACTTATTGAGCCATGAAGTGTCACAAAGAGCATCTTCTGTGCTTCCCTTGTGTGCATGGCTGCATTTTAAACCTGGGTCCTGGGCCGTTTGGTGAACTCAAATTCTTTACATTTTTTGGTTATGTTCTTGAGATGATAAAAAAAGATCACACAGTTAACGCCTAAACCCACAATTGACTGTGAGCCATATGCCACCTATTTTTTACCTCCTCTGCTGCTTACCCCCACCGTCACTCCATCCCGACCCTAGCCACCTTCTAGCACTGTGTAACTATGAGGCTTCAACGTCCTCATACTGGTGCTCCAAATGGTTTTTGGCTTTGCTCCTTCCTCTGAAAGTGCAGTGAGTGCAGGAACCATGCTGAACTATTTAGGGTCATTCCATTCGGAGACCTGTAGGCCAGCAAAGCTTGCCTAGTTCTTCTTTGGAAATAACTCTTGAAACACTCACCTAATGCTATCGTGTACTTGTGTCAAATCTGAACTGAGTCTCAGCACTCCCCTTGCTCAGTATTTGTGAATTGTTTTTTTCCCTAATAAATTAGATCAAATTTTCTGGGTCTGATCTATAATTTAGATCCTGTTCTTTAAATCAGATCAAGATTATCCTATTCTGTGGAGCAAAGATTCCAAAATGTTTTAAAGAAATTTTCAAATAGTGTCCACCAGAGGGCACTCCTTTACTGTAGATCCAATTGGGAATTTTTAGAAAAATCTTTACTGATATTTGCATAAAATTTCAAGCCTCACAGTTGAAGACACAAGGTTTATCAATGGGGCAAAATAACAAAAGTTCTGTTCACGTAATGGTGTAGACATTATTTTATTGCTGGAATAAGTCACCCCTCTGGGAAACTGTGAAACAGTTTAGTGTTACTTACCATGTAGGAGAACCCAGAGTAATTCTTGGTGTATAAGATTGGAAGCACTTTTCTGCTGTTAAAAGCTGTAGATTCTGAGAGCAGCTGAGCCTTTCTTATTTACTGCTATATTCATAAAAACCAAGCATTCTGGGTGGTGGTACACACCTTTAACCCCAGCACTCGGGAGGCAGAGGCAGGCAGATCTCAAGTTCAAGGCCAGCCTAGTTTCCAGAGTGAGTTCCAGGTTGGACTCCAAAGCTATACAGAGAAACCCCATCTCAAAAAACCAAAAGAGCAAAACCAAAATAAAAAACCTGGCTCACATTATCGAGTGCCTGGTTTATATCCACAGAAAGAGCCGACCTGAGCTAGTGAGAGCTCACTGACTCTGTACTGATAGCGGGGGAACCTGCATAGGACCAAACTAGGCCCACTGAATGTGGGGGGCAGTTGTGAGACTTGGGCAGTCTGTGGGGCCACTGGTAGTGGGACCAGGATTTATCCCAAGTGCTTGAACTGGCGTCTAGGAGCGCATTCTCTTTGGAGGGAGACCTTGTTCAGCCTAGATATGGGGGGAGGGCCTTGGTCTTGCCTTGAAGTGAAGTGTCAGACTTTGTTGACTCCCCGTGGGAAGTATTACCCTTTCTTAGGAGTGGGGGGGGGTGTAGGGATGGGTGGAGCAGGGGAAGGAGTAGGAACAGGGAGAGCTATATAAAATGAGAAAAGATTGTATTTTAAAAAAATCTTAATGAAAAAATTTATGGCCAAAAAAAAGAAAGAAAAAAAACCCCAGCACTCAAATATAAATCTTTCTAAATAGATATCAGTAGAAGCAAAAGCATGAAATAAACTGGTATTTATCAGCTTACCAAAACAGCAGAAAGAAAAACATAAAAATAACTGGTATTTATCAGTGATGTGGCTAACAGGCTGTGTCCTAAGCAGCCCATGTTCTTCATGTAGCCTTTCTTATTTACTGCTATATTCTCATCTTCTGTCCACTGGGGACAAAGGAAGGAACCAAAGAAGGTTAAATATTTAGAAATATTAAATACTTAGGAAGATTAAATATTGTTTTCTTCCAAGGTCATGGGGACAGGGACTTGATACCATATGCATCTAATTGCAAAGTTTATACTCTAGATTATGCCTGTGAAAGAGCATATGCCTGACCTGATTAGCCTTGCTAAGGATGAGTACACTCCAGAGAGATATCCCTTTGCACACACCAGGGTCTCCTTTTAGGTGCTTCTCATTCACCATGATACCTTCCTCTGTGAGGCCCGGCGTTCTAGAGTCCTTGTCTTAATGGGTGGTGAAAGCCTATGACCGTCATGTGCAGAAGAAAAACCTCAGGAAGAAATGGGCTGTCCTGAAAAGGCAGACTTCGCTGTGACTCTGCTGTTATTGTCTTTCTCTGTCCGTAGATCCATATGCTCACATCTCCTTTCTCCATCGAAGCAAAACCACGGAGATCATCCACTCCACCCTGAATCCCACCTGGGATCAAACGATTATATTTGATGAGGTGGAAATCTTTGGGGAACCCCAAACAGTTCTACAGAACCCACCCAAAGTTGTCATAGAACTTTTTGACAATGACCAAGTGGTAGGTAATATGAAATTTTAGGATGACCTGGGGACATGGTGGAGGTCCCAAGGGTTCTTTGATCAAGAGTTTGAATGTGGTTTCCTTCTGTAGGGCAAAGATGAATTTTTAGGTCGAAGTATTTGCTCTCCTTTGGTGAAGCTAAACTCAGAAACAGATGTCACCCCTAAGCTTCTCTGGCATCCGGTCATGAATGGAGACAAGGCCTGTGGGGATGTCCTTGTGACAGCAGAGCTGATTCTAAGGAACAAGGTACATCTTTTTGTTCTCGTTCTTGTATTCCTTGAGTGACTTGTAGCATCCTGGTCATTCCAGGCACTCTTGGCTCTAGTGAAAAGGAAGTATTGACAGCCTATGCTTGTTCCACAGGATGGCTCCAACCTTCCTATTCTTCCCTCTCAACGAGCACCGAATTTATACATGGTCCCTCCGGGGATCCGGCCCGTGGTTCAGCTCACTGCTATTGAGGTATGTATTCTCGCCAGCTTTTACCTGATCAAACCAAAGGGTAGAACAAAGCAAGAACTGTTAATGTAGAGAATGGCACCAGACTGCATGTCTATAAAATCTTCCCCCCAAAATAGAAATAGTTATAGAAAATTGAAATCTTAACAAAGCACCAAGAAGCAGATTTCTGAGATTTGGGGGAGTTCACCAGAGAAAGAGAAGATGGCCCAAGAGAAAGTGCCTGTGGGAACAGAGAGAAGGGCCTGCAAGGGAGGCAGAGGCCAGGAACAGGGAAGCGTGTGGACAGTGGCGGCAGGAGAGATAATTAGGGCAGACACAGGCTAGTGGAGATAATGTGTCTGGATAGAATGTCCTGATAAGGCAAGTGTTGTTAGCACCTCTGTTTTGCTGGGGTGTTCTCGAAGACAGACACGGGAAGCTTCAAGCAACAGCTACCAGTTTGGAATGCTTGCAAGTCACTTACCGGAGAAGAGGTTTATACTTGATCCTCCAAATTGCCCCATGGTAGATCTCAACGTGAGTCCTGTTTGCAGCAAACACACAGAGAAGCTGCCTTTACATTACATTTACAGCTATGGGGCTCTTTTTATAGCTCTCAACAGAAGGAAAGGGTAGAACCACTTCCTCTGTTGTCCACAGGCTCCTGAAGATAACACTCACTGGTATTTTAGGCAAATGTACATAAGTCCATCTTAAAGACTGTCCTGGCAATTGAGACTGGATTTCTGCTTATACATTTTGTTATTTTTGTTTGGTAGCTTTGGTTTTTGTTTGTTTCTTTGTTTTTTTGAGATGGGGTTTCTCTGTGTAGCCCTGGCTGTCCTGGATCTCACTCTATAAGACCAGGCTAGCCTTGAACTCAGAGATCTACTTTCCTCTAGGTGTGTGCCACCACCACCAAAATTGATAAAGTATTTTTAATATGTCAGGTTTCCTTCCCTCCTCTTTTAACTTGTTTTCTCAGATTCTAGCTTGGGGCTTAAGAAATATGAAAAACTACCAGATGGCTTCTGTCACATCCCCTAGTCTGGTGGTGGAGTGTGGGGGAGAAAGAGTTGAATCAGTGGTGATCAAAAACCTTAAGAAGACGCCCAACTTCCCAAGTTCTGTTCTCTTCATGAAAGTGGTACGTATGTAGACTGTGCAGGAGTTCACATGTGTCCATGCCTGAAGCATGACTGTATATTCCCGTGTGTGTGTCCATATCTGAAGCATGAGTGTATACTCCTGTGTGTGTTCATATATGAAATGTGAGCATGTATTCCATGTGTGTTCATGCCCGAAGTGTGAGTATATACATCCATGTGTGTCCATGCCTGAAGTGTGAGTATATATGTCCATGTGTGTCCATGCCTGAAGTGTGAGTGTATACTCACCGACAGTTGATTCATTCCCAGAGTCTGACAGACAGAAAACCTAGCCTTGTACTGAGCATGTCAGAGCCTCCCCGTCCTTAGGTTGTCTGTGGCCAGTTTCTGAAAGCTTCCAGCAGCTCCAGCCATGGGGACATGTGTATGAACATCACTTGTTTCTCCAGTGAGTGTTTGATCTCTAGTATAGGCCCTTAGTGGCCATGCTCTAATCCCATCCGCAGCTCCAGCTCAGTGCGAGGCACAGTTATCACCCTCCCCTTCCCTTAGAAGGAGCGAAAAGGTTGACTAATGTATGGACTCGGATCCTTCCACTCCCGAGCCAGAAGTCTTTCCCTCTGATGCTGCAGATGGACAACCTCATGGATGCGTAGAAGCAGAATCCCTAACTAGTCACCCCTAAGACACTCTGCCTATCCTTTCTGCTCTCTACCCTCCTCCCCTATCACTTCCAGTCTAGGACCTAGCTTTGAGTGAGAGGAGGCACTCAGGGAGCCCCGTCCTCTATTCCAGTGAAGGCCATGACAGACATGCACCCAAACCACAATCAAGCTTCCAGGTCAGCCCATGTTCTCCAATCAGGGCATGTCAACAAGGCCCCTACATTCCAGGATAGTGAAGGCAAAATGAGCATCTCCGTTTGGCTTTGAGCATCTAGCACTGAAGGATTCCCAGTCCGTTACTTCCCTTGAAAGTTCATCTGTGTCTCCACCGTTCCTAAATTCTGCTTAAGCCCTGGCTAGCAGATAGCAAAAGTTCTGGACAGTTACTGTCACTGGAATAACCTCTCAGGAAGAAAATGGGGTCAGTGACAAAGACTCATTCCCCATCATGCTTGCCTCCTACACCCTAAGTGCTTCCTGTATGGATTCCACGGCTCTACTAGTAACGATGAAGTAACTGGGCATAGAGGGTTAGAAAAGTTCCTAAGGTCATGCACTCTGTGACAGCAGAGGGAGGGTTTGATCTCACAGAGCCAGCCAAAAGAGAATGCTCTAAGCTCTATGGAAGGTCCATAGGTCTAAGACCTATGGAAGGTCCCCTGGGTTATATTCATAGGGCACAAAGAAGCTGGGCTGGTCTTGGGGGAATTGACAGCTATCCCTGCCAGATCTTGGGGGCAAAAAAGGACATCTGTTTTTGTGATCCCTAGTTCTTGCCCAAGGAAGAACTGTACATGCCTCCACTGGTGATCAAAGTCATTGACCACAGGCAGTTTGGGAGGAAACCTGTGGTTGGCCAGTGCACCATTGACCACCTGGACCGCTTTCGCTGTGATCCATATGAGGGAAAGGAGGATATTGTACCACAGCTAAAAGGTACGTCTGTGGGCAAGTCTATACATTACATTTTTGAGCTTTTTACACCTAGTCAGATTGAATGTCTGCAAACCATATCCTCTGTCTAGATACTACAGAGGAAGAAAGTTGTGATTTCCATTGAACTAGGGAAATACAGATAGTCATGGGACAGCCAGTCTGAACTCTCCAACTACTTTGAGGGGCAGAATCCAGTGCTTTGCTCCTGCATAAACGCGGTGTGTCTTTGGAGAGAATGTTGCCTGCTACACGAGCTTCTCTATTTGTCTTTGAGGAAGGATCCTGGAGATTCAGGGGGGTACTGTCCCCCCATCAATGAAAGGGATTGAGATGTTCAGCCTCCAAGAAATGGTTGTTGAGCATTCATAGAATGTCATTCGTTGGTCTAATTGCTTGGGAGACCAAGGGACCAAAACAATCTTGTCCTCAAAGTCAAAGCGTCCAACAAGGAAATGAATGTGTGCAGGTCAGTGCTGTAAATACTTTGATGTGGAGAAACAGGGCCTCCTGTATGTGGACACAGAGATCCTATCCATGAGGATGATTTTTCTTTCTAAATGGCAGGGTTTTTCTTGACAGTTCACCATGAACTTGGACTCTGCCATCTCCTCCCTCTCCATCTCAAGTGCTAGGGTTACAGGTTTGTTTTCCCTGGCCAGCTCTAAGGAGGAGATTGCTATTCTGAGTTACTTTATCCATGGGCCCACTTCATTGACACTTGACAAAGATTTCGTGAGGTCATTTGAAAGCTACCCCATTGTTATCCACACAAGAAAACTTTAATGATTTACCTTAGATTGTATAGTTAATATGCAAGTGATGGGGCAGGCTATAATATTTAACTTAGACTTCAATAACAAATAGGTAATGATACAGTGTTTTGCCCTTCTCCGTTCAATAGATCTTTGTTTTTAGTTTACTATGTACTTAGTACTGTGTTAAGGACTGGGGGCTCAGTCACTTGGTGTACAAGATCACAGACCCTTTGTCCTCATGAATTTAGACCTCAGCCAAGGACTGGAAAATTCTATCCATTTTTCACTGAAAATTCTATTCAAGATATCTTCTGTTTAAGCAAATATACTACAGGTCAATCCTGGGTAAACTTACAGAGTCTCTAAAATCTATCTACAAGAAGAAGAAATATATTAGGCACACTTGAACAAAACCTTACAAGTGTTTATCATATACATTTATGTTTTATATGTATTTATCAAATATATATTATCACACACATATATAGTTCTAAACATTTTGTGTTGAATAGATGATCCATAAAATGTCAACATTTTATTATAACAGTGAAGACTATTATAACCCTGGGTCTCATTTATCTGGCTAATAAATGGAGAGAAAACACTTTCCAAGTATCTTTTCTACTGGTTCAATGACAGGAAGTTCATTGGTCAAATACGTGAAAGTGTTAAGAAGGTACAAATGCTATAGAGTGCCCTGCTCCCAGAATCGTGCACATGGGCTGATAGTCAAAGATAGGCTGGGTCCCAAGGCTGAGGTCTCCTAGTTAGTGGTACTGAATAATTAAAATGATGTACAAGCCGTCCTTTGGAGAGCCACAGAAGAGAAAAATCTGGTATTTTCTTAAATCTAGTAATAGAGTCAGGTCTGCAGAGTGAACCTTGGGTAACCTGACCTGAAAGCACAGGCAGTGTTTTCTGCCCTGCCCCTCAGATTTGCCTACTGGAGGCTTATAAAGTGGAGAACTGGTACTTAGGAAGAAATTTGCATACAGAGGTATTCAAGCATCCTTGTCCATCTGGCTCTTGAGTCCTTTGTGGTCTGCAGTTGCAGATGAGCTTATATTTGAAGTTTCTGGGCAACTTGTCTACCTGAGGGTGCCAGGTGGATGGAAAACTCCACCTTAAAACAACTGGTATATCATAGATACTCAGTAAATGTCCAGTTCCTTCCTCTATCTGAGTGTTTCTCTGACATTTATTGAGCATTTGCTCTTCCCTGGGTTCTGGGGTGATTGGTAACAAAGAAATCAGAGTCTAACGGAGCTAGTCTATGAACTTATTCCCATCCATCAAGGTTCAACTTGCAGCAACTAACCTTTCTCCTTCTTGCTTTAGTTTAAGTTTTTAATCTTTAAAGTGGAGATAATAGCATATCTTAATTATTATCAAAGGGCCGCATGAGATCATGTAAACAATGCGCTTAATTAGCCCAATGCAGGGAGCATGGTAACCCCTTCCCCAGAGTACCTTCCTTTCTGTTCATGTCCCATATGTACAATGCCTGGGTACGTAACCTTATGGGAAGGTCTCTTGACTTGGTGGAGTTTCTTCTGTCTGGATTCTGACCTAGGACCTCGTGGGCTCTTCAGTTATTCAACAGCTATGTTCCTGTGACTCCACCCTGGGTATCAGGCTGGGCCTTTGGCACCTGCCTTTGACTGAGTGAGATAAACCCAGGGACTCCAGGGCCTGTTCCTAAGCCCCTGCTCTTAATCCTAAATCCAGAGTTGCATACATCTGGAAAGTGCGTGTAAGATCATTCCATGGGCTTCTCCCTCTGCAGGCACTGGGAGAGCAAGGGTTAGCTGAACAGACAATAGTAGCGTCTCACTGATGAAAGAAACACATCCTGCTTTTTCTTCTCCCCTCTTCTCCCCTCTTCTCCCCTTCCCTTCCCTTCTTCTCTCTAATCACCTTCTCTGTCCTCTATCTTCCCCACTCCTCTTCTGTGTTTATCCCATTTCCCAAGAAAACGAGGCTCTTTTAGACACAGGTTCGCCATCCTCGTGCCCACTCCTACATAATCAGCACAATCTTTTTAGCTATTTTTATTACAGTGTGCATGTGTGTGGTGCTTAGGTGAAGGGTAGAGGCCACTTGCAGCAGTCACTTCTCTCCTTCTACTGTGAGGTCCTGAGAACCAAACTCAGGTCATCAGGCTTGGCATCAAACACCTTGACCTGAGAGCTGCCTCTCTGGTCTCCAACACAATTCTTTTTCAAGCGCTTGTCATGGGTAGGAATTGTGTTAACTACCCAAAACCAAGAAAAAACGGGCCCCGTAGTCCCCTATAAAATGCCTAAAGCTTTATGCTATTCTGAGAAGGTGATGAGGGTAGGGTCATTTCTACGTTCAGGTCTAGTCCTCCTCTGGAGAGTCTCACCCAGGTTAACTCTCTCATCCGTCCTATAGCTGCTCAACTTGACCATGAAGTAGAATGCTCTCCAGTATGTTGTCCTAAGTGTCCTATATTATGAAGTTCTTTGCCTTGCAGCCTCCCTTATGTCTGCACCCCCATGTCGGGATGTCGTTATTGAAATAGAAGACACCAAACCATTATTGGCTTCTAAGGTAGGTTGTATGCCAGATGCCTAAGCAATGTGTGTATTCAACCATTCAAGGTTATTAAAATAATGGTCATCAAACCAATTTACAAGGGCTGAATAGTAACAAGATCTGAATCTTGTATTCATCCATAGACGTTTATCAACCAGACCCTCTTAAAATTTTTCTATTTATAATCTTTTTTTACCTGAGAAATTTTTACACAAACCCAGGTATAAAGGTCTATAAAATAAGATAAACAAATAAAACATGTGCTAATAATTAATTATAAAATTTGTTTAAGTAATTCTTTACTAGACATAATTTTACCATTTGTCTAAAACAAAATCAAGTTCATATTCTAATGAGGTAGACGTGCTTGTTCATTTTTACATAAAAAATTAAATCTCAGCTGTATATGTACTACTGCAGGACATAGAACATCATTAACAATTTTCATGGTTGATTAGTATTTTGATTTTATAGTCATCAATGCTGAGACTCCACTTTGCATAAATGTGTAGTACTAATTCAAAATGGCAGAAGTAGTTTAGGGCCATTTCAAAAATGGTTGAAAATTCTGTCCGAAATCCAAGCCAAAATTCATTTAACTTTTTTTTAATGAAACTCAAATAGAAACCTTGAAAACTTGAACATTCTAACTAATGCAATCCAAAGATATAGTAATTTGATACCTATATGGTAAAGAATATGCTAGGAAAAGGACTTGTCTTTATTTTCCACAATTAAACCCTTACGTTTCTATGAGAGCAGAAAGCTCGGTGTGTAAAAAACACTGGGTGTATGCTGGTCTCGGATCTGAACTGGGGTGTTTCAGGAGATATTCACTGGTGTTGTGTGGTGTGACTACATGCACAATGCAAAAATGCATGGGCTGTGGATTCAGAAGCAAGTTTACAATGGAGTCGCATAGCGCAGCATGGGTAAGCATTGCCAGGAGCACTTTGGACTCATTACGCAGTTTATTTTTAGTTAAATTTCAGTTGTTGTACATTTAGAAACCTTTCACCATTGTCAAATTTCCTGCTACACCCCCGCCCCCCCACCAGGTCATAACCTACAATTTAAGAAGCTAGGGTATGGACTAGCAGCTTCAGCCCCTACTAGTCAGTCACCTAGGATTCTTAAAACATATCCATGTACATAATTCAAACACATGCGTAAAGAACAGAGAACTGCTGGTAGGGGCAGCCCAAGTGATACCAAGTGTTAGATGCTTCTGGAACAAATTGTAACATTTAAAGCAATAGTGAGAACACGCATGTCAGGATTCCCCCCTTCCCGTGTGGGATGCTGGATTGTCATGGTTAGGAATGACCCTATTTGTCAGTACATGAACACCCTGGGTTTTTATATTTACTCTGGAAGAGGTTGGTGGGAATCCTTCCTCAGGATCCAGTCTGAAAACCATCCTAGCCACTTTACAGGAAGGAACAAGAGAAAAGAAAAAACCGAATAGCTCATTGTTTCTCTTGGCATTTAGAATAAACTTTCACAGCATGTTTTAATATGCACACTGGCTGGAAAATACACATGATTGCGCTTTAATGTGCTATGTCCATAAACGGCTCCTTTTAAAAACCTCCTTCTTCCCCGCTGTATTAAGCTCACTAACAACTGGACTGTGTTAAATGTCATCTCCACAGCCAATACTGGAAGGCTGTGTTTGATTCTACTATGCGGCAATTCTCCACAATCACAGATGACAATATCAAATTCCCAGCCTCACAGGGCAACATGACTATGTTCGCTTTTTGAAAATAACCCCAATTAGTATCAATAAATATCAACAGTAGTTGCCTAGGGAGAAGTTATGTGCTTTATACTTAAGATTCTCCACGGGGATTTTCACAACTACTCTGGGAAAAGGCAGTGTGAGATCCCACTCGATACTCTGCCTCCAGCTTACCACCAACCGCTGCCAATCAATCCTGCCTGCATGCCTTCTGGGTATTGGGTCGTCCTCAGTATTATTGGGGAACACGGAAAATAGTGTCAGTACAACACGCCAGTATTTCCACTCCTTTCTTGACAGTGCTCAGACTAGGTTACTCTAGCAATACACGGTGAAAGGTTCATTTGCCTCAGCTTTTAACCGGGAGGAGTAGCAGGCCCAGAGATGGTTGTGTCAAGTCATTCCCGCTACATTATACATGACTATAATGGGCACTCTCCCCTCACGCCTAGTTGAGGTCCTCTGTGTTGATAGGAAAAGGTAAAACCTCCTCTGAATGCCCACGTCCCTCTGTTTGTCCAGGTAGACATTACATCTCTCTGTAAAGTCTAATGAGCAACGTTGAGATTTGGAAGAGCCAATGGCAAGCTTACTAATGTCTTTTATTACATGTATCACATGTCCATGTAATGTATACATTGTTACCACTAACTCAATTTAGACTTTGTGTCTGGATGAATGAGTCTGTCTACGCTGCTGCTGAGGACTGGAGGCCGGAGACTGAGTCTTTGGTGACGGCATCATCCTTTATGATGTCTATGGGAACTCTTAACAGATGAGCTTAGCGCTCTATAAAGAAATGCAGGAAGCGAGGATGGGGGGCATATTGGTCAAATGCCACTCAGCCAGCACAGACAACCCTTCATGGTCGTCTTAACAATTGCCTTCCAATTCCAGTGCTTAAGCGGTATGTCGACAGCACTCAGCAAAATGGCTTCTCCAAGGGCAGTGCATGTATGTATAATAATACTCATGAGGCTTCATGGGACTGGGGAATCATGGTCTAAGGACTTGAATTCCTCCGGAGTCTATTAGCAGATTTTGGAGTAAAAGGTGACCTTTAGACAATACCATCATTCTAGAGGGAAGACTGGCCCGTGCCATGTAATGTTTTGAATTGGATTTTCAAGTTCATTTATTCGATTGGAAAAAAAAAAAGAAAGTCACATGAGTTGCTGTCCTTCCTTTTCTGCACGGGATAACGAGCAAGCAGAAGTGAAGGAACCCTCCTGGACTAGCCCTGAAATTTAAAGTCAGCAACTTGTCTTGGATGCCTTTTCAACACGGCCTGTTCTTTACCCTAAATCAGTTCTGCATGACTTAAAATAAACACAAATGAACAGACTAAATACTTGGATTCAAGACACTGAGACTGTGAAAAGATTTTTTTTATTCCTCTCTCCAAAATCTCACTCCACCTGTGATTATTTAACCCTAATCTTGCTATGGGATGGATCTAATAAGAAGAATTGATGTATCTCGTTCTCTCTGCCTCCCTTGGCAATTCTGTTGTAACAAGGGTCAGTCTAGATAGGAATACTGAGGACCTGAAGAAGCCGGTGGCCCTCCCCACAGCAACCACAAAAGTGTAGTAGTAAATAGTTGCTCTTACATTGGAAAGGAAGTTGGGATTTCAGGAAGAGGGACTGGGTAGCATTTTCTCACACTGGCTCAGAGGGTGAGCTTAGCCAGAGTCCCAGCAAGTACCAGGAGGAAACTCAAAGTCTAACAAACTCCAGCTCTTCCTTCTCTCACTCCTGGGCATGCCCTAACACCAGGGGCAAATTCTCCGTGCAGGAATTCAAGTGGAAGGATTTGGCTAAAGAGAAACCTACCATCCTTGTATTAGAAGACTTTCTCATGTCAGGATTGCTGTGGAATTCTCACAGAGGCAGGACATGGAGGGGGGGGACACAGGAAAGGCATCGAATGATGACCTGCGGTCACGCACACCTTGTGATAGGACAGCTCTTGAAGGGTTGAGAATGAGGTCACATTGGGGACATGCTTTGGAGCTACGTGGAATGAGAGGCTGGGAGAAGGAAGATGAGTAGCTTCCTCCTGTGCACCCACCGTGTTAGCCGACCACCGTATAGTCCAACTCCACTAAAAACACAACATGGGGGGGCTGGAGAGATGGCTCAGAGGTTAAGAGCACTAACTGCTCTTCCAGAGGT
>LOJH01016966.1:985-19796 GCA_001685095.1 Ellobius talpinus
TTTGGTTTTTTTGAACTTCGAAAATTTTAGATGCCCATACTTTACTGTCTTCTTTCTTTCTCCCTCCCGCCCTGTGAACATTGATTTCTGAGATTGCCTGATGCATTCTCAGAACTTTTAGGTTTTTTTGTTTCCTCTGATTTGATTTGAATGAATACCAACACCAATAATGCAGAATTTTTTAATCAAGTAAGACTTGATTAAATGTTTTGTTAGACTAAAAGCAAGTACTGCTTTTGTTATGGAGAGATCTTTTCTCTTGTTAATTTCAGTTTGTTTTGTAAATCATAAAATGGATCATAGTTTTGTGTGGAGTTAATTTAACTGGGAGCAGATTTTAATTAATGAAGCTTGTATTCAACTGGAAAATGGATGTTGTGGGTTTTTTGTTAGCTGTGTACCTTCAGGAAAGTAACTCTCTCAAACTTGATTTTCTTACGAATCTTGAACTTGAAGTAAGCAGCCTTAAGTTTATACCAGCCCTGTCTTGTGATTCACATTTATGATATAGGTGGTTTTTATTTCAACAGGTGCACAAGTAAAGGGTAGAATATTTTTATGAAACACATCTTCAATCAAGTGTAACGTTTGATGCTTGGCATCTAGGCTCCTTGTGCTGTCACTATGCCAGCAGCAACTGTAGATCATAGCCAAAGAATTTGTGAAGTTTGGGCTTGTAACCTGGATGAAGAGATGAAGAAAATTCGTCAAGTTATCCGAAAATATAATTATGTGGCTATGGTATGGACACGACTAAACCTTTAAAATGCCTTTTGTGAGGTCAAAGTGGGAATTTTGTGTGTGCCTTATGAGTGTGACTTGTTCTTTCACTGCTCTGGGTCTTGCTGATTAAGCAAGGTTGCCTGGCCAGGAAGCCCCGGGGATTCACCTGCCTCCTCTTTCCAAGCACTTAAATTACAAGCACATGGACTATGCACTTTTAAGAACATAGATTCTAGAGATTGAAATCCAGTCCTTGCTTGCATGCTGAGCACTTTACCAAGTGAGCTCTCTCTCCAGGCTCTGAAGTGGGATTTTAAAAATCTTGAATTAAACACTTTTCATTGATATCAAGGGATTAATTTAATCATAAAAAATGCCTAGTTTCTCCAGCAAAAGCCATCAGAAATAAACCTGTATTTGACAGGTTGAGTTTGTTACTGCTAGCATTAATCAACAAGGGATTAGGAGTCATGAGCATTGTAATAAAAGTGTTAAAAGTACTTTAGTATTTGGGCTTGTGTCAGGGGGTTTTAAGGGCTTACCAGAGACAGGCTATACCATGGATTGGATATTCTCAGGAAACTGGTCTTCCTGGGGTTCTCAGCCGCTGAGAAGACAAGGGTGATACAAAACTGCAGAAGGCATTAGCTAGATTGAGAAAGTGCATCTTTTGGGGGAGGCTGGTCTTTGTACTTAACTGATGTTTACATTTTGTGAAACTGATTGTGTTCAACAGGAGAAGTCTAGATCCTAACTAAGAATGTCAGTTAGTTCTAACCAGTCCAAGGCCCTGCTACTAGTATCAGATAAGGTTTCAGAAGCCAGTGGGTTCCTGGGTATCTTTTTCAAACAAACAAAAACCCATTCAGATCTCTTAGGAAAGCATTGTTAAAGCTGCAAAAACATCCTACCATCCTACGATGTTAGAAAGCTCTGATCTTATAGGTGGTATTCAGTCTGACTAGACTGTACAGTTATTTTTCTGCTTTACTACTGCACTGTGTGTATTTGCTACAGCTCATTTTTTATTTTCTAGGGCCACTTGATTATTAGCTGCAGAAAGCAGTTCTTTAGTGTCTTACACATCTATCCACAACCCCCCTCAAGTCAAGTACAATCATTACAGAATCTAATAATTGGCTGTTGGTTGTACTAAATTCAATAAGTTATGATTTCTTTACTGTTTCATATTGACTTACTATTTCATTTTTGTTTTTAACTAGTTTTAATTTGAATTCTCATGCTAAACTAAAACATAATTTTCTTAGTATCACAAATTAAAAAAAGTGCTTCTCTGAGAATGAACAGGATGCTTGCTTAAAAGAGGAATATCTGTGCATAGACACTCCATGTAATACAGGTGTACTTATCCATAATTATAGCTGAAACTTTCTGTTTGGGTGGGGGGAATATTTTATAGGCAGTAGAGATTCCTAGTTGTCATTTATTTCTCAGATGATGAGGAATGGCTGCAGTACAGAAGCCTATCAAAGAAAGCGGGAATCTTAACATGCTTTCTGTGAATTTTCTTCTCCTTGGAAATGAAGCAAATATTAGCTTGAGTTTATTGTGAGTTATCTGTACATGGTAGTAATTTAATGACAAATTTAAGCTGAGAGAAAGTAGTTAAGTTTATAGAATTTGGGGATCTAAAAAGTAATACTCTTCATTCTTGAAGAATACCTAATAATTGAGTGTGAACATACTAATTATTGTATTATATCATTATTGTATTAAATGTCATTGTAATAGAATTCTCTGACTTGCATCAAAAATTATCCTGAGAGTATGAATTATATTTATAACCATTTAGTAAATAATGCATCTTAAAATTATTTTACAGGACACCGAGTTTCCAGGTGTTGTTGCAAGGCCCATTGGAGAATTCAGGAGCAATGCTGACTATCAATACCAACTATTGCGATGTAATGTAGACTTGTTAAAGATAATTCAGCTAGGACTGACATTTATGAATGAGCAAGGAGAATACCCTCCAGGAACTTCAACTTGGCAGTTTAATTTTAAATTTAATTTGACGTAAGTGGGAAGTAAATATATAGCCCAATCCTTTTTGTTTCTAGCTTAATTTTAGAAATTGAGATTGAATGTAGTGAAATTTTACATTAATTTGCTATAGTTTCCCTGGAAATTTATTAAATATAGAATTTCAAAAACTTAGGCTTCTTATTAGGCAAAAAGAACTGAGGTAATAAAGACTTCTAATTTCAAAGACTGTTTAATTATAGAGTTGTTATTTTTAAAATATAACTGCTGCTTTTCTGGAAAGTTGTAAAACTTTGTTTTCTGTTGTTCATGGTTATTTAAGGTGCTGCAGATTAAACCTGGGGTCCTAAAGACATAAATCTTAGGATATTGATTTTACTATTGCATTTTGTTGTTGTGTTGCTCCTTTGGGACAGGGTCTCACTACATAACCCAGACTGGCTTAGAACTTTCTATGTAGACAGTTCTGGCCTCAGACTCCCAGATATCCATCTGCTTCTGTCTCCCAAGTGCTGGGATTAAAGGCGTGTGTCACCACACTCACACTGAAATTCATATAATTGGGGAGGCACTTTTGCTGACTAAGCAAGCAGGTACCATTCAGCTACAATCCACTTTAGATTTGTTAAGATTGTCCTGCGATGATATTTTTTTATTACACTCATCCTTTGAATCTTAAGTAGGTACTTATATCATGCAATAAGTTTATTGGAAAGTTAGGTGTCTTTTCAGATCTGTGCTTTTATGACTATTCCCAGATAACCCACAAAACCTCTTCATCTACATACAAGAAATGTAATTAATAGTATTCTTGAACCTTTGATGTACAAGAATCTGATGTCTAACTCAAATCTTGGGTCTAAATTCCATTTTCTTCATTTAAATAGTTGTACATTATTTACTGTAGTCTTGATAACGGAGGGGCTACATAAAGTTGAATCCCTCCTTTTGACATTATGACACAATGTTGTTTTTGAATTTTTGTTTCTGAATTTGCAAAGTTCATGCTCAAGATCCATGCAGTGGAGTTTTTAAAAATGAAAATTACCAATTTTTAACAAAGTTTACAATTTTGTGTTGGGACACATTCATAACTGTTGTGGAGCCCATGTGACTTCTGAACTGCAGGTTGTAAGTTCCCAGTAGGGGATGGGTATATTCTGTTAAGGTAAGGAAATAAAATATACAGTATACTCTGTATTATATAGCAATATTTTAGTGCTTTTATGTTTGGTAGCCTGTATCTGTACAATATGATCAAACATCTCATTTGAAAAATAGCAATAGAAACATTAGGAAAATTAATGCTAGTGCCATTGTAAGACTTCTATGATTCTCATCTTTGTTGAAAATGTACAGTTTAACATGTACGACCTAATTAATAGCAGGACTGATGGTTTTAGGGGTATTAGTCGTGTAGCTGTGTATCTTTAGAATGCATTGTGTTAACTAAATAATACTGATAGTATTTTAGTATCTGTACTGTAGTGACAGTAGTCTCTCTAGAGCCTGTACTGGCTAAAGGTGTGCTCATCGTCGCTGTAACTTTAAAACACTTCTTCAGTCCTGCAGATCTGGAACAAACTGAAAATTGACTTGCATCCTTTTCTCAAATGAAGACTTCATTAGTTTTTTGCCATTTTGTTTCTTCAAGATTCCTTTTTTCCCCAAACTGATCATCAGCGTTATTTTGTTTTGTCTTGTTTTTTGTTTTTTGTTTTGTTTTGTTTTTATATAAGATACTTAGTTTGTGACAAATAGCTAATATATCAAAGTGTCAGATGGTGAAGTTGGTAGTTTTTGCTAGGTAGTAATTTTTGTAGCAATGGCTTTCCGATTAGTCTCTGAGCAGTGTTTTTCCTTATTCAGAGCAAACTAGTTTCACTGCCAAGTTTTGCTGCTCTTTATACTAATGATAGTGTCATGGGAAATGGTAAAGGAAAGAGTATAAAGGCTGGTGGGAACGCTCAGTGCATAGGTGCCTGCTGCCATGCTTACTAAGGATGATGCTCAGAGCTCACATGGTAGGAGAGAACTGACTGACTACAGTTGTGCTCTAACCCTCACATGTGTCCATGATGGACATGGATAGACACACACACGCAATAAATAAATGAAAAATGAAGTTTAAAAAAATTTAAGAAGACTAAGTGAAAAATATTAAGCAGAGCAAAAGCCACTGCAAAGGTAGAAGTACTGCCTAATGTGGAAAATGTCAGGATAGCATCTTGAACATATTGAAGAATGGTGAAATTGACCTTGTTGAATGCCTAGAAGGAATGTGTCCATGTGTGAGGCTCTACAGAACAATGAGGACCATTGCTCAAAGTTATATCATGACTTCCCGTCTCTCTGCCTATTGTCTGTGCTTGTGATTGTTCTTGTGTCTCATTTCCACATTGGCTCTAGGTTTGCCGGTGTTCTTCAGGTTTTACCATTAATATCAAGGGAGTATTATTATTTATCAGGTGTAAATATGAAGATTTAGGATATGAAAAGGTATTTATGATTACAGTGTGCCATGTTAATAGATACTTTTAGTAGATTTGAATAGATACTTTCAGAGTAGCATACATAGAAGAAATACTTGCACTCATTTCAAGTTTTAGTTATATGTTTGCATTCTCTGAATCTTAGCAGTGTGATTCATAATATCTAATCAGTATTATCTAACAAACATTTAGGAACAGATAATGTTCTTTATGTAAAAATGACTTGCTTTAGACATCTTGATATTTTTATCACTGTAGTTACTATGCTTATTTTGATGTGGACTTGAAAGCAAGTATATCTTTACTACTATTTGTTTTAAAGCTATAGTGGTTTGCTTCCTTTTTACAACGCTTGATGCTTTTCTAACAGTACAGTGTGTCACACTGCCTTAGTTAAGGAGCACAGTGGCTGTTCTGCTATCCTAAATTAGAGCTAAGCTTTAGTGTTATGGAGTGAACTGAAGTTGTGGCCACGACTGCAATTATAGCCTAAAAACTGTTGGTTTTGTTTTAGTCATATTTCCTCACTGTATCATCTCTTTGGGTGTGAAAGGTGATTGAGGTAAGCACGTCTGCCCAGTGTGGATTTGCCAATATGAAGGGTGGGTGGGGTTTTGTTTTGTTTTGGTTTGGTTGTTTTTGAGATAGGGTTTCTCTGTGTAACCTTGGCTGTCCTAAGACTCACGCTGTAGACCAGACTGGCATCAAAATGAGAGCCTGCCTCTCTCTTGAGTGCTGGGATTAAAGGCATGTGTCACCACCATCTGGCTTTTCCCCCTCTTTGGTAAGGGCTGGCTGTTTACTTTAAAGTATATTTGTTTTTGACGTAAAGAAAGAAAACCTAACTATATATAACAAGATGAGACTGACTTATAAAGGATATTTACTGATATTTTTTGGTTTGTTTAGGAAAAATAACATGCTTTTTGAAACAGGCTAGTGTTTGAAACATTGAAACAACTATTACCAGTTTCCCAACACTTCCTTCTAATTGGTTTGTAACTATTTTACTATAGTTTGTGTATATATTAAGGTCATTTGTATGTGATATTGCTATTCAGAGTTCTCAGTAGTCATTTATTTGAACTTTTTCTCAATGTACCGTAGTATATCTAACAATTTGCTATGGTTGGATGATTAGACTGTATTTCAGGTTCTTCTTTAGTGAGATACTCTATGGTTCCTGACTTAAGATGGTTTAACTTACCCATTTTTGACTTTATAATGGTACAAAAGTAATATTATTCAATAGATGAGACATTAAATTTAGAATTTTAACCTTTTTCTTGGACAGCAATGGATACTCTCGCAAAGTGCTGAGTAACAGTGGTAAGCACCATCTCCCAGTCAGCCACTCTCTTGTACATAAACAATGGTATTTTGCATTATACTCTGCTGCCAAGTGGCGATGCTTGGTTTTATAGGTAGTTTAATAATGTCTCCACCTTTCATTACTGTGTTTCTCTAAGTCCTAATGAGTTTATCAGGACATAACATCAATCATGGAGTATCTGTATATCTTTAGCAAACTTTGTGGTTATTTTATTGGAAATAAAGATCTAAATCCAAAAGTAAAAACATTGTTAAACTTCATTTATTCATTCACAGAATGAATAGTTAAGGTATGTTAAGTAAGTTTTAACTAGGAACATATACACATATTGAGAAACAGGCAGGTGGGCTTGCCACTGTTTTTTGGAAGTTGTAGTGCTTGCAAGTTGAAAGTCCTACCCTGCTTCATTCATCAAATAGTAAATATTATTGTATTTTTGAATAGCTTGCTAATTTGACTTGTGGGAATTTCCTTTTTATTTGTCTTTTTGTCATTCATAGCCTTTGTAGTTTTAGGGTTATTTTTGTATTACTAATTTATTTGAGTTTATTAAAATCTAAAGGTGGCTAACCATCTTAAGACTTTCCAGCTTATTTGTATTTTAACATGTTGATAAATTGTTTTATATTGGAGTTTCTATTTTTATGAAGAGAATTTTGACTTATAAAGGAAAGAAAGTCTGTGTATGGAAGTAAGTGACATTTAAATGAGGTACTGTGTCAGCCCTGTGGTGGTTATCTGAGAGGTGATCCAGAAGTAGTTTAATGTTAATGAGATCACATGTTTAGAAATGTGAGTTTTTATAATAGGGTTTGTTCATGTTATGAAAGTAGTAAATTTGATACTTTTACATAGTTGAATTAGTAGGATAGCAGATCTTTAGGATATTAATGTAAGAATAGCTATATACTATATACTTCTACCTCTGAGAAATCTGTGCAAATTTTTACATGGTTTTTACTCATGTTCAGTCAAAACTAGATATTTTGCTACCTTAAACATCAATAGTTGATTAATCTTTAATACTATTCATAATTCTGAACAATAGATCTCATAGGCAATATCCAACACCAGCAGTTCTTACATTTTGACTAAACATTGTTATAGTTACTTTTTAAGGTAGTTTTAGTATTTTTCCTCTTTATTGCTAGAGTATTTAAGAGTAAAGAAGGAAGAATGCAGAACTTTTCCAACTTGGTATCATCAGAAAAGGACAGTGAATTGATTTGGAAGTGTGACTCATTTGGCTTACTATAGAAAATTTCCTTCATCCTGTCTAGAGATTAACCTTACCCATACGGTTATGAGTTGGGTATCATAAAGCATGAGATCTGTACCAAACTTTATTATGAAAGACTCATTTCTACAAAGCTTAGACCAAGCTATGCGCACTCTGCAAAAGAGATAGAGAAAGGGACTGTAGTACCTATGTCTTTGTTTGCCAATCTTACTTTATTATAAAGTACCTGAAGTATTCCTCCAGGTCCCTCATCTGGGAACTGCAATCCATATTTTGGTAAGTCCCTCTGGTGATTGTTATTATTGGACAAGTTTGGGAAATGGTGACTTAAATACCACAAAATCCACTGAGCATTCGTATATTATCTGCATAATAAAATAAGTTGAGCATGTGACTGAGAGCGATGTAAGCCTGGAGAACAGTCGGCTGTGCAACATGCTTCATGTGGACCCAAGGACCTGGTGCTGAGAGTCTCATGGAAGGGACATAGTTTTACTCTAACAAAGTATTGATTACTTAAATGGAAAAAAATCTGCATTGTATTTATTTTATTTTTCCTAAAGGGTTTTCCAAGAGAAATGATGATGTAAAGTGATGATTGTGGCTCCTCTCTGTTTTTAAATGATTCAGTTCTTAGCTTTGTTATTTACTTCCTGACAGTCTGGGAACTAAAAGTGATTTTTGATGTTGTGTGAGAAATTAATTTCCAGACAGCAAACTACAAAAAAATACTTTTTAATCAAAGTCAAACATTTATTTTGGTTTTGTTAGTTTTATTAAAGGCTTTTATAGAAGTTTTCTTTTGCTAATAGGAGAAGAAACAAAATCTCCTGAATAAATTGGGAGCGTGGACTTAAGCAAGAGGGTAGAACGGGAGAGGGGAGGAAGGGAGGGGAGCAGAGAAAAATGTATAGCTCAATAAAAACAATTAAAAAAACCCAGTATTAAGTTAAAGAAGTATATAAAATTAATGGTAAATCCACAAAAATACTTCTTCATAAATCCTTGGTTCTAATACAATGTTTTGGATACTTAACATATTTGTGCTTGGGAATTAGAGGTACCATTTTTCTGATTTAAGTAAAAATTTGAAGGGCTGGCTTACAGGTAGGTTTTTGGCTTGGTTTTAGAAAGTCTAGATTGTGTTCGCCTCTAATCTAGGTATGTGGTTGCTGGAGGAAGAAATTGCTGTCATAACGGAGTCCGTAATTCTGAACAGTTCACTGCTTACTAGAGCCACTGAAAGGCTCCTCATTTGTGAGAGGAGCATCTCCTTTGGGATGTAGTTGAACTCAGCCATTGAGATGTTTGCCTCTTGGTGTCTCCTTCCCGGTCCTGCTGAGAGCATGAGAGGTGTGCATAGCCCCTCATAGCTGTGGCTCCAGTTCCATCTGGCAGCACTAAAATGGCTGCAGAGACTGTGAGCTCCTGAACAGTGTGTCTGGTAGCCTCTCGTGAGTAAAAGACCCTTTTTAAGCCCAGTGAAATTTACATAATGTGTAGAAGCTATTGAATTTGAGTTGATGGTAAGGGTTAAAAGCTCACCATTGGACTGTTATACATGATTATTTACTTTTGGATACTTTAAATTTTGTTTTTCTTGAGAGTTATGAAACTCTCAGTTGGACACAAGCCAATCGTCCTGTCTTATTTCTGCACTATAGTTGGAAGTGTAAGTTGGAGAACAGCTGTTTAATGGTGGTCTTGAACATCGTTTTTCTCTTTCTCCTGCCAGGGAGGACATGTATGCTCAGGACTCTATAGAGCTACTAACAACATCTGGTATCCAGTTTAAAAAACACGAGGAGGAAGGAATTGAGACCCAATACTTTGCAGAGCTGCTTATGACTTCAGGAGTGGTTCTTTGTGAAGGGGTCAAATGGTTATCATTTCATAGGTAAAAATAAATTTTAAAAAAGATTGCAATGTACTTCCATCCTGTCTCTACCTTACACTTTCTTGTCTCTATCAGAAATTCTATGCTTCTAGAAAGAATTAACTACCATGAGAGGCTGTCGTATACCTCACTTGAGAGTAGTGTTGCCTGCTTTACCTCTTAACAAGCTTTGTTTCAGCCTGTGAGAGGTAATGTTGCTTAGTGGAAAGAATGTAAGCTAGAACAAGCCTTTAAATTTTGGCAAACATTTGAGGATTCGTGTCACCCATGGTTCTTAACTATTTTTAACTCTTAGTTTTTATGCTATAGAAAGGAGGCCATTCGTTTTTGTTTTTTTTTTTTTTTTAAAAAAAAAGTAGTGGTACTTTAACATCAGGTTAGCCACTGTGCTGAGATTCTAAGACTTAACACAACAGACTAGAATTTTCTTCCCTGTGTAGTTTCCTTTCTGCTGAAGGTAAATGAACACTTTTTTTAACCTTATTTCTAGTGTGGTTTCTTACATAATAACGCATGCTATGAAGAATAACTGGTCAACAGAGAATGCCAAGAATGGATATGAGGCGATTTTTAATCTTTTTTTTCTTTCTTTTTTAGATGATGTGGCTGGGAAGGCTATCCTTAGGGGGGAAAATGTCTTGCAGATTTTTCTCAATGGTCATTTACAACCTTTTGTGTCAGGGGTGGGGGTTCCCAGACAGGGTTTCTCTGTAGCTTTGGAGCCTGTCCTGGAATTCATCCTGTAGACCAGGCTGACCTCAAACTCACAGAGATCCTCCTGCCTCTGCCTCCTCTAAGTGCTGGGATTAAAGATGTGCAGCACCAACACCCAGCCAATTGCAACCTATTTCAAGCATCTAGTATTTTATATATTCTTTCTGTGAATGACTTTTAATTCTTATTATTATAAAAATAAAACTGGATAGTTAAGGAAGGTTTCTACAAGGAAGTTAATTCACTTTTATAAAAGTTAGTTTACTTTTAGTTGTGACAAAGCGTTTTCCTTTGAAAATCAGCTGATTTGTCATTTCTGAGAACAAGTGATGGTACAAGGTGTTGCTTTTTAATTAGTCTGTCAATATTCTTAGGTTTTAAAAATACGTACTGTGTTGCTGGACGTAGTGACACATGTCTTTAACTCCAGCCCTCGGGAGGAAGAGGCAGGAGGATCTCTGAATTAAAAGTAGTCTGATCTATATATCAAGTTCTAGGGCAGTCAGAGCTACACAATCAGACCCTTCCTCAATTTTAAACAAAACCAAAAACCAAACAAAAATAAAACAACAACAAAAAACAAACCCAAACCCCAGCAGTTCACTCAGGCCTTCATGCTCTGGTTCTTGATAGCCCTCACACGGTGTGTTTCAATAATCTCACGTGGAATGATTGTAGTGTTGGATGATTCCTGAAGTAGACTTTGATGTGGTATTATATAGTGAGTTCTAAGTTGTAAGTACTGAAAATAAGAATTCTCATATACCAGCTTTTCTCTATGTTCTTACTTGTAAAGATATAAAATAACTAAGTTTGTATAATACATCTGTTTACAGCAATTCTGCATTGCAGTTATAAATATGTTTCTTTTGTTCCTATGCACATTTTTGTTTCTATTCCTTTTGCCTATAGCATGATTTGTTTAACTTTGTATCTGAAAAACTAATTTCTTTCATTGTTATTGATAGGATTATTTTTTGTATTCTTTCAATCTTTTTATTAGTGGTTATGACTTTGGCTATTTAATCAAAATCCTGACCAACTCTAACCTGCCTGAAGAAGAACTTGATTTCTTTGAGATCCTTCGATTATTTTTTCCTGTCATTTATGATGTGAAGTACCTCATGAAGAGCTGCAAAAATCTCAAAGTAAGGCTTCTGGTGACTTTATCTGGAACAGCACTTTAGTTAGCAGTGGTTCCCTGCAAGTCATGGGGTCGAACAGCCCTTTCACAGGGGTCACCTAAGACCATCAGAAAACACAGAAACTTACCTCATTAGAATTCCTTACAGTAGCAAAATTACAGTTGTGAAGTACCAATGAAAATATTTTATAGTTGGGGATCACCATAACATGAGGAACTATATTACAGGTCACAGCATTAGGAAGGTCAGGAACCACTGAATTAGCGCAAGTAACTATCATAATGTCTTAGGCCTAATGTGTTAAGCCATGCTTTCAAAGTTGTGTTAAATGCAGTTTAATTATCTGAACCTGTTGTTCTTAACAGAAATAATGTATAGATAATCCCTCTTCAAAGTTGCTGTATTTATGTTGGTAGGGTAGGTGTTGGTTTGGGTTTGTTTTTTGTTTGGTTGGGTTTTTTGTTTTGTTTTAGACTTTTTGATCTTATGTATATGTATTTTGCCTGCATATGTGTCTGTGTACCAAATGTGTGTGTGCCTGCTTCCTGAGGAAGTCTGAAGAGGGCATTTGATCCCTTAGAATTGTAGTTATGGATGGTTGGAACCACCATCTAAGTGCTGGGAACTGAGCCTGGGTCCTCTGTCAGAACAGCAAAGGCTCTTAACTGCTGAGCCATCTTTCCAGCCCAGAATAAGGTTGCTTTCTTTTTCCTTTTAGAATTTATGTATCTGTTCCTGTGTAAGTGAATAGCTAGAGCTGGGAGTAGCAAGATGAGGGTGTCAGACCCTCTGGAATGGAGTTATGGACAATTGTGAGTTACCCAGTTGGTGTTGAGAACTGAACCTGGGTCTTCCACAACAGCAGTTAAGTGCTTTTAGCTACTGGACCAACTCCAGCCCCAGAATAAATTTTTAACAAAGGTCAAGCTAAAGGTCAGATTTTTGTTATTGCTACCAGATTGAGAATCGTGAACTGAAAGAGAAGTATGAGGAGTAGCAGACTAATGGACCCCTTAGAGAAGTGCTCCTGTCCCAGCACACAGCTTAGAGAAGTGCTCCTGTCCCAGCACACAGTGTCACAGAGATGCAGGCAGAGACAGCCACTAGTGTGCTGATGAGTTTTCCTTCACATTGTCCTGATTACAGACATTGTTCTTTGCTGTTGAGGTGTGATGTCTTTATTATTTAATTAGATAGCTAGAACTGGTTTGGTGTAAGTACTATAGTAAATGGGTAGGTTCTACCTAAGCAGCAGCTTATCCTGATACTACTGAACTTATAACCATTTATTTTTTTTAACCTTTGAATATTAAATTATTAAAACAAACATTTCCTGGCTAAAGAAAAGCATTTCTTGGGCTTAAGAGCAAATTTACCTGAGTTGGCACAGATCCCTGGCAATACAGTGAGTGGGGTTTTAGTAGCTGGGTTTTGATGTAATTTTTAAGTTATAACTGAGGAAACAAATTTAGGTATTGTGGTTGTGTTATAGTCGATATTGTCCCTTTCTTCAGTAAAACCAAGGTTGATCAAGTTTTCTCTAATTAGGCTTCTGAAAAGTACACTTAGGATTTTAGAAGATAGTGAGAACTTTAAGGGTTTTTCCTTAGCAGGAATAGAGGAATTGAATGTGGAGGCTTTGATTTCAACAAATGAACTGAGAATTATAGAACTAACACAGGTTATTTGCCTCTACTGTAGGTATGTTGGCATATAACTAGGAAAAGTTTTTTAAAAGACTGTCTCATGGCTGTATTCTATGTAATCCGAGGAGCCTTCTCATAAGTGAACTTCCAGCAGAATGTCTGACTACTTACACAAATGGATGGCATGTTGAGAATCCAAGGCTTCGGTGTTTTGATCTGGCTCTGGAATTTTATTTATTTATTTGTTTGTTTGTTTGTGGTTGACACCTTTGTATAATAGCAGTTTTCAGAAACAGAAGTAATAAATTTTTACTCATCTTTATTCAAAAATGTCTAAAGATGCCAAATACTTTTATTGTGTGCTGTGTGGACTATTTATGTTAAAAAGTTCAGGTTAGTGACAAGGTTCCATTCATTCATTTCTCTTCTCCTGTTACAAGCAGCTGCTCATGATACATAATGCACATGCTGCTTTTAGCACAGAAACAGTTCTATGCAAAGTACTATCAAAAGCGAGGATGTGAAGGTATGGTCTGTTAGTAAAAGCTTTATAATTTACAGGAGGAATTTTAGAATTAGATTCTATTTCTTTTATTCTCATTTTTTCCTTTCACACTATTTTTTCTCTATTTTTCTCAGTCGTAGCTATATAGCTGTAAGCAGATCATACCAAACTATTCCAAAATGTTTTATATTTGTAAAATTTTCGGCTGACAATAAAACTAAAGTTGTGTAGCACATTGACAATGATCTAAATACTCATGATGCCTTTGCTTTATTTAGTTTTATACAATTTAGTGAATAGGTAGATAATTTTAAACTGCCTGTACTCGTTACTGAGTTTTTTAATGTTTGATGGCTCAGTACACTGAGTGCAGTTGACTATTGTTATGCTGAATATGAACTATTTTCTCCCTATCTTTGCGGAATGGTTTGTCTGTCGCATGCCTTAAAATGCCTTAGAATGAAGATAAACTTTCCTATTAGAATTTCATTTTCTGATAAAAGGCTTTTAAATTCCACAAATATGCTTGGAATTCATTTTATCAACACCCTTGTCGTCTTTACAAGGTTAGTCTTTATATACTAAAAATTTATTCATATTTTTTGTGTCTAAATTTATGATTGTGAATTTAGGTACCAAAGTCCTTTTCTCTATTTGACAAGCAACTTTTCTTCCTTGTAGGGTGGATTGCAGGAAGTTGCTGAACAGTTAGAGCTGGAACGGATAGGACCTCAACACCAAGCGGGATCTGATTCACTGCTTACAGGAATGGCCTTTTTCAAAATGAGAGAAGTATGAAGACATCAGTGCCTTTTTCTTGGTTGTTAGGTAGAGAACATTAAAAATCTGATGACAAAAGTTTTGGGCATTAAGAACCTACTAAGTGAAGATATAAATAGAGGTACTTTATAAGCTGCATCCACCACACTTGAGTGAAAGTGTTGAATAAGTCTTCCTGAAATGTAATTCAAAAGGAAATTCAAGAATAAATTCTTTTTTATAGAATAAATAACATCCCATTTATTGTACATGAAAGATGTTACTTATAGACTAAAAGATGGTGTGATTGTAGAAATCATGTCCATGTTTTCATGTACATGCGATCATGTTTTCTCAGGAGAGCAGACAGGAGGCTGGTGACTGTCTACACTCAAAGGTTCCTAGGGAGTGAACTCTAGAGGCCTTTCTTGGATACTCTATGTGCCCCTTCTGAGTCTGGCTTCTGTTAGATTCTCCGTAGTTGGCTCTTCTCTTCCTTGAGATTGCTGGTGAAGTGTATTTGCTCATGTCATTCTTCATTGCGTCGAAGAGTTTGTAAAGTAGAACTTACAGTTTTTGCTAAGTCTTAAATGGAGTTTTGAATTATAAGATGTTTAATAACTCTGAGGTCTGATGCATAGTTGAATCAAAAATTGTATCAGGCTGTGCAGTGGTGGTGCAGGCCTTTATTTCAAACACTTGGGAAACAGAGGCAGGCGAATCTCTGTGTTTGAGGCCAGCCTGGCCTGGTCTACAGAGCAAGTTTCAAGACAGCCAGGACTGTTAAACAGAGAAACCCTGTCTTGAAAAAAGAAAAGCTGTATCAGGAATTCCCTCATTAAGTACTTCAAGTATAAAATTGTTAGGGATGGAAGGGTGATGTTTATCAAAACTGAATGTTTTAGGGGTGATAGGTGTTGTTACTCATTGATGGCAAGAATTAAAAAAATTTTTTGGTTGTACCAAACCATAATAGGATGAATTTTTTGCCTACAAAAACATTTTTCTCTTTGCAGAGTATTTGCTGTGGAATTATTTTGAGTATGTTCTTTTGGTAGAAGCGTGCTAGTGATAGAATGCATTTGATATGTTTTGCCAGGTAGTATTGATTCCAAAGTTATTTGGATTGTCCACTCATATAGATACTTTGTTTGCTTTCAATATAGAACCACCTTTTGGATTTTCATTTTAAAATGCCTTAATGGTTAGTTAATGGTAGATTTCTGGCACCAGTTTGTTATCTTTATTTTCTTTGGTTTCTTCAAGGGCAGTAATATAGTGAGAATGTTCAGGTGTTTACTGCCTATAATATGTTTAGGATTTGGTTAGTTGTACTTAATTCAGCATTGCACATAGACTTAAGACAACTTAAAATGGTATACCCTCCCCTCCCTTTCTGCCATTATTTCTCTCATTCTGTTGAGTTGGTTATATTAATGAAATAAAAATGTTTGTTTCCGTGTTTCCATGCTCATGAATTCTCTATAAAATGGTATAAATGTTAATAAGAAGGACAGATTTATGCGTTTTAAGAAGTTTCTGTTAGGCCTGTAGTAACGGGCATCGGTCTTATTATTTAAATGGACAGTATATGTTCTCAAAGGAAATTCACAGAAAGCATTGTTATACCTAATGAATAGCAATTACAGTGTTGAGATATGAATTACAAGTGGTATCTTTTGGTTAAAATGATCTTTTTCTTTCACATTCCTTTTTAGATGTTCTTTGAAGATCATATTGATGATGCCAAATATTGTGGTCATTTATATGGCCTTGGTTCTGGTTCATCCTATGTACAGAATGGCACAGGGAATGCATATGAAGAAGAAGCCAACAAGCAGTCATGACATAAAATAGTCTTTTATTTTTATTTTATACGAGTTACACACATGCTTGTACATAGGTTTTATCTCGGGTTGAAACCCTTAAATGATAGGCAATACCTCCCCCTCCTTTTGTAGCCCTTATTTTCTGCTTTCAGTACTAAGTATGGCCTTTCCTAGCTGTGATCTTAATAAATAAAAGTACATTCAGGTTAAATCTGGCCTTAATTTAATACACTTCTTATCAAGCTTGTGTGACAAAGCTACATTACTGAATAATTTGATAAACTTTGCCTACTTGAGCTTGGTTTTGTTTTCCCTTTTCATAAATTAACTAGCATTGACTGTAATTTATTTCCCTGTTTCATGCCTCTCCTATTCTGCAGTACTTATAGGTGTTTAAGATTGTGGACCATCAAGTTTGCACTTTAGAGAGTGATTCCAATCCTCTTATTTTATCAGAAATTGTGGATTTTCTGGCTCTTGGCTGGAAAAATGACCATCTGCCACCTTTTTCCAGTATTTGCTTGTTTTTGACATTCAGAGTACAGCGAGTTGTGCGAGTTGTTGGTTCAACAGGACTAACAAAAAGACAAGGAACTACTGAAGAGCCTGGGAACTACTGTTTCTGTGTGGTGTTTAACCTTCCAAGCACATCGGGTTTCTTGGTTTCGAATTGACTGCATAGGCTGCTCCGTGACTGAAGACTTTGAGACCGGCTTTACACCCTTCAGGAAGAAGCCCTGTGATTGGACTTTACTATTTGCCAGAAAACTGCTGTTCAAGATGTTGGAGCTACAGTCGTATTTCATAACAGCAGTGCTTCTCTTGATCAGCTTCCTTTTACTCCATCACTTTTACCCTCACTGTTTTATTTTATAGGCATATTTATGATGTTCTTGATTTGTTGACTACACAAATCAATTTCATTAAAAATCCAAAGATAAGAAGTCTTTAGGTACATTTTATATCAAATTTAAAAAGCAAAAAAATGTGATTTCATACATGCTACAAAATAAGTAATAGAGAAATTTGGTGCAAAACAACAAAATGCAAAATATACGTATAAATACACACATCTATAGCTAATAAAATTCCCTAAGGAGTGTAATGCTTGTTTATTTTTTTTGTGTATATCTTTGCAATCTATTTTATATATATTGACAAGAGACTGTGAAATATTTAGCCATGCAGACTATGTGACCAGACCAGAGCATGTGTTGGAAGATTTTGGTGATCATTAACTCTACCCTGAAGTGATGGACTACAAGTTGTAATGTGTGTTATCTACACTTCAATCAATATCAGCAAGTCTCCAAATGTTAGCAGCATAGTTCGTTCCCTTGGACATTCATGATACTAAAATGCTGTAACTGGGCGGTCCTTTTTAAATTAAACATTATTTGCAAAACAGAGGGTATTTGTTTTTAAAGCTTTTGTAAATAAAGGCTCCAGAAATGTTTTCTTACATATTGGTGACTGGTGGTTTTGTTTTGAAGCACTTGGAATGTTTAATTCTTGAGCCATTTTCTTTGGGCAATAGCATTTAGTGGTCATGCTCCTATCTTTAGCTGTCTTTTGTGTTTTGCAAAATACTGGTTTGGTTTTTATTAATGTTCAAAGTTCCAGGAAGGCCAGCTGGTCCATAAGCTAACTGTCGAGCACCCTTTGCATCAACTGTGTTGTCTTCTTGCCCTTTATAATACTGAAGTGAATTTCTGTGTAGCTCGCGTCTGTGATCCTTCTGTTGTGACTCTGAGTCAGGTAGGTGCTGTCTTGGGGAGTTCAACTGCACCTCCTTGCAAAAGGATTTTCCCAACTGGACCTTTTGATTTCATCCCATCTTGGAAGGGTGGGGAGGGTCCAGCCACTCTTTACCACCTGTTGTACTGCATCCTTAATTGCACATGTCTGGGAGAGGCTAGATAACATAGCCCTGGAAGATTAGGGGAGGCCCTCATCCCTGCTTGGTAAAGGCTGTCTAGTTAGAACTGCTGCATGGAGGAGAGGAGAGAGGGGGAAGTTCCTCCTCCCCTTCTGCTCCCCCTCACTCCCCCTTCTCTCTCTCTCTCTCTCTCTCTCTCATACCTATACACTGTAAGTAATGCTCACATATGCTCTGTAAGGAAACTCAATAAACTCATTGTTCCTTGAAATGAACATAGGCAGAAATCATGCCTTGGTTTGTCCTTGGGACACTCAGAAGGAATTTTAGCAACACCTGGCAACTGGGAAATAGTTGGAGGATTGTGCGTTTGATGAGAGCAGTAAACCCTGGCTTCCATTCCTTGTAACCTCCAGAAAGGATAGAAAGGGATCTTTCCATCTTTGGCTTTTCTAAGACTTAAAAACTAATAATATTTAGCACAACCTATTATTTTGAAAACTCAAGATGAAGCAGTGTTCTATTTGGTTTCTTTTTGATCTCAGAAAACTGGACTGCTAGTCTGCCTGCTTAGTAGCCTCTGTCGCAGAGTTTCCTGATTTCTATCAGTGTAGGTTTTTCTTTTCCTGGAAGTAGTGACAACAG
>LOJH01016966.1:24074-34382 GCA_001685095.1 Ellobius talpinus
AAATGCTACCAAGAAGCCATGCTTAACTCTGTTCTTTTTTGTCTAGAATTATTTACCAAACTCTCTCAGGTTTTAAGTGGACTTAGCTGTCCACATTGGTGCCATTTTGTTGACTAATGTTTCTGTCCCACCAGGTCCCAAAGCAGTTTAGTCCCAAAGAAACACACAGAGGTCTACAAAAATTATAAACTGGTTGGCCTATTAGCTCAGGCTTCTTATTAACTCTTATAACTTAYATTAGCCCAYAATTCTTGTCTGTGTTAGCCACGTGGCTTGGTACCTTTTTCGGCAAGGCAGTCACATCATGCTTCCTCTATGTCTAGGTGATGGCTGCAGACTGACTTTTCCTCTTCCCAGAATTTTCCTGTTCTGGTTGCCCCGCCTCTACTTCCTGCATGGTCACCCCGCATAAACTTCCTGCCTGGCTACTGGCCAATCACCATTCTATTAAAAATAATACAAGTGACAGGATAATAGACCATTGTCCCACAGCATTTATCTATATATGTCTGTCTGCATGTGAGCATATACACATGTATGTGGGTACCACTGAGATCAGAAGAATGTATCCGACTCTTTGGTGCTCCAGTTACAGGCACTGAATCCCCATCATGGGTGTTGGGATCCAGTTTCTGGTCCTCATGATTAAGCAGCAGATGCTTTTAGCTGCTGAGTCATCTCTTAAACCCCTTTTAAAAAATCTTCTTGGTACTGGGTGTGGTAGCACATGCCTTTAATCTTAACACTTGGGAGGCAGAGGCAGGTGGATCTCTGAGTTCAAGGCCAACCTGGTCTAAAGAGTGAGTTCCAGCCAGGACATTCGGGGCTGTTACAAAGAAAAACCCTGTCTCCAAAAACCAAAAAAAGAAAGAAAAAGAAAAAAAATTCTATGTAAGTTAATAATATCATTGATTTCATCTTTTAGCTCACAAACCCTCTAATATTTATTATCTAGCCTTTTACAAAAAAAAGTATGCCCTCGCTAGAGAAAACCCTGAGGCTCCAAAATGTACTGTTGTCTATTTTATCTGCAGAACCAAATGCAATCTTCCTTTGAAGTCATCAGCCTGAAGTGGAATCAAATTATAAATAGAAACAATAGGCACCTCACTTTCATTGGATGAATATATTGGAGTTTAGAATTTATTAAGTTGGAAAAGAATGGATGATTTTTTCTGAATGGAGGTACTTTGCGTTATGCCCTTTGTATGTTTATAATTTACATGAGAGTGACATTTGCATATGACAGACTGTAGCAAATCAAGTCCTGCAGAATTCGCATCATTTCAGGCTTTTAATTTCTTTTAAGAGTTAGGTGATAATCAGAGGACTTTCATATGCATTCACTCTGAGCTTCCATTTGTTCTGATTTGTGTTAAATAACCATCTATGGTGTTAGTTATTTGATTATATGTAAGATATATCATAAAGGTAAACAATAGTTGTCATCCATTAAATGGTAGAAATACATCTTTTTTTTCTCCATAGCTGTACCTTGTAGCTGAATGGACCCTGTGCCTTTCTCTGTAATTACTCCTTATTCACTTTGTAAAGATCCCCAGTCAGTGGGCAGGAATTTGGAGACTATAATCTCGGGCTATGTTGCATCAAGAGGGGAAAGGCATACTTTCTGGGTCCTTCTCTTTCAAAAGGCAAGGATTCTTTTCCAGTATCACACCAAGAAATGGGACGCCCCTCCATTTCAGCCTGGTTGTCATCATTTGGCTTCCGATTTAAGAACTTCCTGTGGAAGAACCCAGTGACACAGTATTTTATATCACAATTGACCGCAGTTCTAAGTGTTTTTGATGGGGATCTCTTTCATTAACTGCACTTGTATTGTTATTGTTGCTTTCTAAATGAGAAATTAACATTGCTAGCTGTCATCAGCTCTTGTATTGCTGGCATACTTACATATAAAAACAGTAAGTGTTCATGTGCTCTGTGCATGAGCCTTAGTTGATTGTTATGCTTCCTGATAAGGCAATATAAACCATGTTTTTTCATATGTCATAACATAGTATGATCCCTCCATTGATATGAGGAACTCGTTTATGGAGTGCAAGCCAGAGCTTAAAATTGCTTATTAAATGTCCCTTTTGGTTTAACTGGTACCGGTAGAAGTAAGCCACATCAGAAGATCATATGAGCGGACAAACTTTCTCACAGCTGCAACATAGAAATATTAATGCCAGCCGTGGACAAGAGTGTCAATGGTCTGAGCAATTCTCACCTGTTTGCTTTTACTTTGACCCTTTTGTAAAGAGAATGCCTATGTTGGAAGTACCTAGAGTACCACATATGAACTCCCTGCTAGTATCAGGACAATTAGAGCGTCTTAGAAACTGAGCTATTATGGTGTAGGCTCTGAGATTTTCAAGCATCCTCTACACACATTTCAAAGAGACTCCTGTAGTAATATTTTGTTTGTGTTGTAACCAATAAAGCTTACCTGAAGATCAGAGTGCAGAGCTAAGCTACTAGTTAGCCATAGAGGCCAGGTAGTGGTGGCACGCACTTGATTCAGCCTGATAGGCTGTGTGAGGTTTTGTAGAGACAGCAGCACTCTGAGGATTCGTAGACTCTGGATTGCCCCCTTTGGTCTGAGGATTGGTAGAGGTAATAACTGTCTAGTGGCTTGCTGCTCTGCTTCTCCGATCTTTCATTATTAACCCCTATATCTGACTCTGGGTTTTCGTTAGTAAGACCAATTAGAATTCATGCTATAGACTCCTATTCCATAACCTCCTGCTACACTGACATTGTGCTGAGAAGTGCTTCTTGATTGTATCTGTATCCACAGGAATGACATTGAAATACCTGAGCTCATCCTTTCAGTGATGCCCAGGGTTTACAAGCAAGGACACTACTATAAAATAACACATCCGCCACTGGAAAGAAAGGGCCCATGATTTGATCTACTATAAAAGTTTCCGGTGTCCTAAAACAAAGTAAGATCCTTTTGCTGGGAACTTTTAAAGGAAATCTGGTGGTGAACATATTGCTCCGTTTTAAAATAAGAATTATCTAATGTTGGCATTCATTTGGTCCTCTCATGATGTTAGATAAACTTTTCCTAGGATAAGGTTGAAGCCCTTCTAGTGGTATCTTTGATTACCACTCAAATACTTAAGGAATCAGCTAAAATATGTGGGGAAGGAAGGCAGATTGCTAAAATGGCAGATCGAGGCAACTGGTTCTCTGTTTAGGAAGAACAAGATTCCACAAGAGGATCTTATGTACAGAAGCATTACTTGGGGGTGGGGTGTGTGTGGTAAAATCGCTGTCCAGTTCCATCGCTTTGTACAAAATGTTGACACATCAGTATACAATCTGAGTGGGAAGAAGGAGAGGTGGCACCGGGAAAACTGCCAGGATTTACAATATAAGTTGTCTTCCAGATCTGTGTGTATGCTTATGTGCTTAAGAAAACTCACTGAGGCATCAAAACCACTACTTTCATCAGTAAATATTTATACATAGCTACAGAAGCACCCATGTGTATTTAAAAGTGGGAAAAATCACTAGTTTGTAGCATAATGGCACAACATTTTCTTCATATTTTATAAGCATAAATCGCATGATAGGCTACTTTTATAAACTTGGTTAAATCGTTCTTTGTACCTGATTTCCTTGGAGAGGGCAGTTTGTTGTTAAACATTTGCTGTATTTCTCAATAGATACCTACAGGTTGCAATGTGCTTGAGTTTTATAGTCTTTTTTTTCAATTGTCCCCAGAATTACCTGTTAACAAGTAGTTCTCCATCGTCTCATCTCCTCCAGAGACTCATGTTATAGCTAAATTGTTGACATGAATTCTACCAATAGTAGCTTTGGGAGACTATTATAAAAAGCCTGTCTTGAATGGTATTGACAGTGCCGACGTAATTTCATCTAGACAGCAAATGAAGATGAACTTCATTCCTTAGAGACTATCAGAGCAAAGCCCATGAACCTGGGAAGACTTTGTTGCTGTATTCAGATGCAAGGGTTATCTTTGAACAAACCAGTCCTCCTCTATATAGAGTTCAGGTAAACAAAACATTTGCTCAATATTTTTAAAAGAACAATTTCCTAAATCTTGGAAAGATTTCCTAAAACATGGAAAGAGCTCTTTAAGCAAGTAAAATGGAAATTATCAGTTTAGACGTGATCAGGATTGTTGGCATCTGTTTCTGTACCAATGTAATTTAAGCCATTACATCTTTTAAACAGAACTGCTTAAGATGTTGCACAGAGTATAGATGTGTTTATTCGAGCTTGCCCACTCAAGCAAGATGGCAGTGTACTTCCGATGAGATATGCAGTCAATCAAATCATTCATCCCGTGAGTAAGAACAAAATGACCAACCAACTTCAGAGGTTAAATAACTAGGTGGAAACAGAAGTAACCACTACAACATAATGAAAAAAATTTTATTTTTCAAATTCTTTTCCAAGTTGGCTCTAAGGTATACAGACTCAGGTATTTAAATAAGTACAGGAATGACCTAAAGAGAGGAGATATAACAGTATTCTAGCAGGGTAAAATGTAAAGCCACACCCATCCCCACCAGCTTCCAGTTTGAGAAAAGGAAACGCCTAATAGAATCCTGTCGTGGGAAATGGAGAAGAGAGCACTGTGCTATGAGGAAAATCCTGCTGCATAGTTCTATTACGCCACACGCTGCTGCCCAAAAGACTGCTAACAGGAGCTCTGGGCTCCAATCTGGCACTTCAGGTAATGACAAATGATCAAAACATGCTTGAAGACAATGGGGAAAACATATCTCATCCTCTGAGACTTTCAAAGTGGATTGTCAGATTCAACTCTCTAGCTTGAACTACACGAATGCATCCATCACTCTCCTTCATGGAACGGCACCCATGTGAACCACGGAATGGATGGACTGGGGTGACGTCCGTTCTTTCTTAAGCTCATTCAACATAAAACTCTAGGAGGAGGAATTGCAAGGATCTTCCATTTTACTATTATCTCCTTGGCTTTTGTTTATGGTAAATTCTGACTTACATCAATTACTTAGTCTTTTTTGAAATCTAATCTACTTGAAATCCTCAAAATTAGTACCAAAGAAACCACACAGTTTACTATTCTAACAGCTAATTTGTAAAACTTCCCAGCTTTTTATTTAATGAGACATTTTTTTCTCTGTGTAAATAGTGCATACAAGGCACAAAAGCATCTGAGTTTATTTACTGAGGCCAAACATTTTGGCATCATTAAACACATTTTAGTTTACCTTAAACTACATTTCCAAAAAGCACACTATTTAGTTTACGGTAAACTAAACTTCCAAAAGTATATGATTTTTAAGTGACTTGCATAATTTAATCCTGATAGTTATTTGAGGAGAAATATATCCCAATGATTATAGTTTTGATGAAAGGACGCAGAGATGATCTCTATCATATTAGAGGAATAATCTGTTGATCCATCAGAAATGCTTAGAACTCAGTAAAGTCACCATAAAATAGGGCAAGCAGTTAAAAAAGCAAATTTTATAACATCCAGACCAATAACAGTGTTACTAAGCAATCTGCATAATAATTAGCATAAATCCCCTCTGACTTCAAATTATAAGATAAGACATGAAAATAAATTTCTGATATAAGTTCTTTGTCAAAACATTATATTAGCTGTGACAAAAGGTTTTATCCAATTTCTTTGAACAGTGAACCCAAGCTTCAGTGTTCATACCTACGTTCCAATGGGAGACAAAGTCTAGAATTAGAGTTGAACCTTCCACAAATGGATGGAGACCTTCAGCCGTGGGCTACTTGACCTTCATAATGAATTCATACTCACTGCAGTTCCCACGTCTGAAGCCAGATTCACATCAGAGGGAAAACTCAAAGAAGGAAGACTTCTTACCACTTCTGAATACAACTTAGCATTATACTGTGACTTGAAAATTTTAAAATTTGAAGATTAATCTACATTTTCTGAGAGTATCAAATGACTAATGGGATTATATGTTAAATTGTACAACCCTGAATGAAAACTGGCCCATTAACTTATTCTTAGTTTTCAGCAGAAAACGGTTCCTTTTTAGTTGCTTTTAAAGGAATTTTTTGTTAGTTATAGCCGTTTATATATTGGTCTGAAGTGTGTTCTGCTGTAAGTATCAGTTTGGTAATGACTCCTCAAAATTCTTCATACCGCTGGGCTGGATCCCCATCACTGATGAAGAAAATTGCATATTTAGCCAAAGGGATATAGGGATAATTGGTCAATGGTGCCTTCCTGTGGGAAGCCTGTTCCATCCTTCCACAGCCTTAGTACCTTAAAAGCAAACAAAACCCATGAAACTATGTTAAACATACAAACTTAGAAACTTATTCACTATTTATCACACAGCCCCTGTTCAACACTGTTTCCTATGCTGCAAGGCTTGGTAGATCTTGAATACAGATCTCCAGGTCTAATGTAACCCACGAGAGATGTTCTTACTAAATGGAGCGTCAATGTAGATTCTGATTGGGTAGGTCTAGGATAAAGAGCAAGGGTCTGCATGACTATCTAGTCCCAGAAGATGCTCATTTTCTACTTTAAGTCCACAATTTGAGTGGCAGTGCTTGCTGTTACTCATCATCCCCCTGAGGCCAGCTGGAGACTAGGAATGGCTAAAATGTTACAGCAAATTTAAGAAAACTAAGATGCATGATATCACAGTGATTTTATTTGTTATGCTGTACAGTAGGGAGGGTTGGGTGCACTAAAGCTAATGTTTTTAGAATCACAATGCATTTCAGGAAAAATATAACTATCTCTATGCTGAACTGAGAAAAGCTATAAAAAGATCACAGGTTAGGCTTGGGACTTAATGCAATGGTATGGTATGGTATGGTGTGGTGTGGTATGGTACTACGGTATAGTAAGGTATGGCATGGTATGGCGTGGCATGGAGTGGCATAGTATGGTATGGTATGGTGGTATGCATGGTATGGCATGGTATGGTATGGTATGGTGTGGTGTGGTGTGGTGTGGTGTGGTGTGGTATGGTATGGTATGGTATGGGGCTTATTTAGAATGCACAAGCTTTGGGCTTCATCTTCAGCATCTCACCCACAAAGCCGTAGAATATTTACTAATGTAGTTGAAAAAAAAAAACAAGAACAGAAAATACCATTTGGTAATCTGAATTTTGTCCAGCAACATTAGACATGGTCCTATAATAATTTGTCAATTTTATGTGCATTGCTGTTTGCCTTGCATGTGTGTGTCTGTGAGAGGGTGTCAGATCCCCAGAGCTGGAGTTACAGACAGTTGTGAGCTGCCATGTGGAAGCTGGGGATTGAATCCAGGTCGTCTGGAAGAAGAGTCAGTGCTCTAAACTGCTGAGCAATCTCTCTAGGACATCTAGACAGAGTTTCATAAAAGTCCATATTAAGTGGTTTACAAATATGAGACACAAATACAAGAAAAAATTATTTTTTTTAAAGTGCGATATTCAGCATGGTGATGAATGCCTTTAATCCCACCACAGGGGAAGCAGTGGCAGGCGTATCTCTATAAATTTCAGGCCATCCTAGTCTATACAATGAGTTCCAAGCCAGCCAGATGAGACCTGGCTCAAAACAAACAGTATAGTTTCTCCTACTATATTGGAAGAAATTTAATTAATTTTTTTCTGGTGATAATTATGTCACTTAAATGAAAAGTATGCAGGAAAATCACTTGGTATTTTTTATTAGGTATAGTTGATTAAGTGCTATTTGGTTATGAATACCAATTACATATGTCCAAATGTAATAAAATCAAGCTTCTGTAGGTTAATTTCCATATTTTCAATCACTATTCTCTCAAATATTTATTGAGAGCCTGTGATTGCTGTCTCTGTAAAAGGTGCCAGGGTTAGTTATCATCAAATGCAAAGCTGGTCAGTATCAGAATGTGAGAATGCCAAGGAGAGCTAGACACAATATTACCATATAAACAAGTGAACTATTAATACTGGAAAACTTTGTACTAATAATAACCTCATTGATAATGGTAATGATAACCAATGATTTGAAATATTGAAAACAAATCCTGTGAATTTTATGTCTTAACACAACTTCTATAAAATATTTCATTTGCAGTATTAACGTGTGGTTCATAGTTTTGCACTCATAGGTCCTTTCTCAGGATCTTTTCCAGAAATTGTCTACTTGGTATTTAACCAAATTCAGACTATTCCATTTTTACCTTCTTAGCCCCAACTGCAGTCAGTCTGACTTACTGTACCATCATGTATTCAGAGGTAACACACGGCTTCCCAAAGTCGAACACTAATTTATAATATAATTTGTATTTTATCCTCCCTCCCTTCCCCTCTTTCTCCCTTCTTCCCTTCCTTCCTCACTCTGAGACAGAGTCTCATTTTGCAGCTCTGAATAACTCAGAACTCACACTCACATAATATAGCCCAGGCTGGCCTTGAACTCACAGAGGGCTACCTGCCTCTGCTTGTGAATTTGGGGATTGAATGGACATGCCTCTGTACCCTACTGTGTTTTGCTTTTAATTACATAGTTATTCGTTAAAGCCAAATAAAGCAAATTTAAAAGTTCAATATTCATTGGTGTAGGAGGTTCTTCTGTCTATGTGTTGCTTTCATTGGTTGAATAAAGAAACTGCCTTGGCCTTTTGATAGGGCAGCACTTAGGTAGGCTGAGTAGACAGAACTGAATGCTGGGAAGAAGGGCAGATAGAGAGCCACCATGGAGAAACCAGGTCAGACATGCTGAATCTTTCCCGATAAGCCATGACATCGTGGTGGCATACAGATTATTAGAAATGGGTTGATTCAAGATGTCAGAGTTAGCTAATAAGAGGCTAGAATTAATAGGCCAGGCAGTATTTTAATTAATACAATTTCTGTGTGTTTATTTTGGGTGTAAGTTAGCTGGATGGGACGAAACAAAAGGACCTGCTCTCCCTACAACAATTCATGATGATAGAAATGGTTTTATTTGAGACAGCAGTCCCTTGTCTCCCTTACAATTGGGGATTTTAGATTACAGTTTTTAAAATAGAAAGTTGTGTTTATAACCATTAATGTTTAACTTGGTTATATCATGCTTATTTTTCATTTACTTGCTTTTTTTCCTTCCAAAGCGGTATTTATATTGATTATTTGAGAATTTCTTACAATGCACCCTGACGATGATTCATGCTGCCACTGGCTGTTATGGGCAAGGAAGCTTCTTCTGTAGTGGTACCGATGACTGCAGACTCCTAACTGAGAATGAGAGACTTCAAGGTGTCTGTTTACTTGCTTTTCTGACAGGCTCTTTCCATGTAGCCTTGGTTGGCCTGGAATTCCTTCCCTAGACCAAGCTGGCCTTGCCCTTGCAGTAGCCCCCTGCTTTTTTCTGAGCACTGGCATTACAGGCCTGAATACCATCTGTGGTATGTATTGTATTTATTCTAATATTGCATGTATAGTTGGCTTGTTTAGCAGAGGCACTCTTTCTTATACCTTTGTGCTAACTACAGGCTTATAAATAGAACAGGTTTTAAGGTGACTGATTTGGAAACACAGGTTTTATGTGTTAATCATAATGTAAAAAAATGATCGGGAACAGCTACTAAAGATGACCTATAATGAGGTCCTACTGTGAGTGACCCAAAATGGGGACACAGAGGTTGTGCTGATAAGAGTTAATCATCTAATACTTAGACTAAGTAAGAGTCTGCTAATAGAAGGATGATCAAAGATACGGGGACAATAATCCTAAACGAGAGGAAAAATTAATTCTATGACCCTATAAAATAGTGTTCATCTTAGGATCCATCGCCATGACTTAATGTATTACTATAATAGTAGCTTTTCCATTAAGTTATTTCTACAGCTTGTCAAGTTAACCTGTATGCTGGGTAACACTGAACCTAGGACCATTTCCATGTCCATCATGATTTGTGGAATTCTATAGGTCAAGTAAGATTTCTTCTGAGTCATTCAAAATAAATATTGTTCATGGAAACTATGAACTATTTGGAACTGGAAACCTGTTAAAAATATAAAATGTAACAATAAAGGCAAAACATCTTACTTCATAAAAGTGATTTCATGTTCGATTGTAGAGTTAAGTTTCATTCTCCATAGTTAGTGCAGGGTTGCTCATACCTTAAAGAACATAAATGAAGACTTTTGACTGATTTGAACAAATGGCAAAACACCTCTATTTACCTATAAGCCACCCTCTAAAATACTAACAGAAGAGTCTTGTATATTGTATTGATATTTGGTTCACAGAAATACATAGAAATTCACTCACCACACGACACCAGTTAAAAATCATTCCAGTATCAAACACACACAC